>JAPYZL010025053.1:0-16843 GCA_030522825.1 Platygaster orseoliae | reverse complement strand
AATCTTATTTTCACAACATATATGTCCATTTCATGGTTTTTTGGGTTGCTAAGTTTGAATTTGACATTGTTTTTGTAAAATTTTTTTGTTTAAACAATTTATATCAACAAATTCACTAACAATCTTATTTTCACAACATATATGTCTATTTCATGGTTTTTTGGGTTGACGAGTTTGAATTCGTCATTGTTTTTGTAAAATTTTTTTGTTTGAACAATTTATTTAAACAAATCAATTAACAATCTTATTTTCACAACATATAAGTCCATTTCATGGTTTTTTAGGTTGCTGAGTTTGAATTTGACATTGGTTTTGTAAAATTTTTTTTTTTCAACAATCTTTTTATACAAATTGATTAACAATCTTATTTTCACAAGATATATGTCCATTTCATGGTTTTTTAGGTCGCTAAGTTTGAATTTGACATTGTTTTTCTAAAACTTTTTTGTTTAAACAATTTATATCAACAAATTTACTAACAATCTTATTTTAACAACATATATGTCCATTTCATGGTTTTTTAAGTTGCTGAGTTTGAATTTACTACTATTTTTATATATTTTTTTTGTTTAAACAATCTGTATAAACAAATTTATTAACAATTTTATTTTCGCAATATATATGCCCATTTCATGGTTTTTAAGGTTGCTGAGTTTGAATTAGACATTGGTTTTGTAAAATTCTTTTGTTTAAACATTCTATTTAGATAAATTTTCTAACAATTCTATTTTCACAACATAAATATCTATTTCATGATTTTTTGGGTGGATGAGTTAGAATTTGACATTGCTTTTGTGAAATGCTTTTGTTTAAACAATCTTTATAAATAGACATATTTATATTCATTGCATTATTGCAGATTACAGAAAGCGAACAAAATAACGCGGTGTTTCACTTCTACCGGGTGTCCAACGACACACAACTAAGTTTTTTTTTAATTTAATGTTTTGACGATTTTCAAAAATTTTCGGAGATTTTGAAAAAATTTTTGACTTTTTTAACGTTTGTTTTAGTTTTTCTTCAGTGGAAACTTCGGCAGATACATAACTTTTGTAGATTTTTGAAACTTTTGAACAATTTTTTGAAAACGCGAGAGATTTGGAACATTTACTGGCTTATAACATTGAATCAATTCAGAAGTTTTTTGACTGTTTGAACAATTTTTACAGTTTTGAGGATGTATAAAATGTCATTCGAAATCATTTATTACATTTCGACACCATTAAATAGTTGGATAGTCGAAAACTAAAAGATTTGCAATACCTTGGAAAATTATTGGAAATTTTGAGAGCTGTACAGTTTAGTAGGTGTTAATATTAACATTAACATTAACAAAATGAGGTTCAATTGTTTATGACTGTATATTTTAGATAGATCAAACAGTTTAGTTTCGACAATCAAGACAAATTCTACAATTTATAGTGATATTCAACAATTTTTCAAATATTGAAAAATTTGTTTAAATTGGAGAACAGATTTGAAAATTTTCAGCAGTTATGGAAATTTTTACAGAATAACGAAAATGGCAGTTTCAAAGAATTATCAAATTTTTGCTATTCTTATCATTTTTTATGTCAAAAGTTTTTAATAGTTTTCATATAATTCTAAAGTTCTTCTTTAGAGTTCTAAAAATTTGTAGATTTCAAATTTTGCAACATTTTTGCGGAATGATTTTCAAAATTATTTAGAATATTATTACTTAAAAAAAATATTTAATGTTATTGAAATAATAAATTCAAATAATTTTATTAAATTAATTATTGCTACTCTTACCATTTTTTAGTTCAAAAGTTTTTATGTAATAATTTTGACATTATTCTAAATTACTTTTCAAAGTTTTAAGAATTTGATAGATTTGAAAATTCTCAACATTTTTTCGAAATGATTTACAAATTTATTTGAAATATTATTATTGTAAACAAATTGGAATTTCATTCTTTTATCATAATTACTTGAAGTTAATTTTATTACATTACTTTTTCCTACTGTTCTCATTTTTTATCTCAATAGTTTCTAAAAATTTCGACATTATTCTAAAGTACATTTCAGAATTTTATAAATTTCATAGATTAAAAAATTTCCAACAGTTTTTTGGAATGATTCTCAAATAGAATAAAATTTAATATAAATGAGTTGAATACATTTAAAAAATATAACTAAATTCAATGAACTGCACATTTTTTCATTAACTTTCAATTAAAATAATGCATATAATGCTGTTCTATATATTGTTGAAATATTATTCATTATTTTTCCGACAGTTTTTACAATTTATCAGGGAAACTTTTAGAAACTATGTGAAAAGTTGCAGAAATCTTTTTACAGGTTATATGGCTTTTTTCGAAAGTGATGACGGATTTTACACAAATTTTTAAAATAATTTGTTTGTCAAAAGATTGAAAAATTTATTGAAGTTATGGAATTTGAGATTTACCTATTGTATAGATTTTTTCCTCAATATTGATCCATTTGTCAGGATCTTCAGTTTAAGTTTTTCATTTTTATTTTAATGTAAAACATCTATTTTATCTGTTTCTATAAATCTATTTTCTAACTATTTTCTTTATTTTTATGAAAGTTATTTTTTTAATTTTAATTTTAATTCTTGAAACTTAATTTTTTGAATTTTGATTTCAATTTTTGAAAATTAATTTTTTAAATTATAATTATAGTTTTTACATTTTTTTTAATTTTAATTTTTATAACTTTAATTTTAATTTTTATTTCATTTTATTTTTTACCTATTTTTTTTCTAATTATTCTATGCCTTAAAAATCTGTTTCTCATATTTGATAATTTCTTGTATCAGGAACTTCGTTCTAGTGTAATCAGGCAAAACTTGTGAAGGATTCATAATATTTACTTAAACATTATTTAAGAAATTAAGTGTCTTTTTTGATTCAGTTGATTTTGAAAAATTTGAAGCATGATTCGTGAATTTCAACTTACTTTTTCAAAAATTAAGACAATTTACTTTTTTAGGGAAAACCATATGCAAAGGTATGAAAACATTCGTAAAATTACTGATATTCAAATTGTTTGAGTACATCATTCAATTTTTCATTGTCTTTTTAAGTTCCACTCTGTTACAAGCAATATTACAAAGCATTGGTCAAAAATTTAATCTTCTATAAAAAAGCATCAATTATTTTAAAACAACTACATTTTCAGTCACGATTCTTCCATTTTTCAATTTTCTCATTACCCTGAATTCCTTCACGTATTTCTCATAAAACCAAAATTCTATAAAACCCAACTACATACAACAAAAAATTACACGAAATCACACTAACAAAAAACCCTAATAGGCTCCAAGAGAATTTGGAACAAAAAATACTAGAAACATTCAAAAACGATTAATCAATTATTTCGGAAAAAAATGAGGACCTTCATTTACATTCCGACAATAATCACACTTCACGAGTGCTTTTTAAGTACATATTATTCTCGCATGCGAAAACGCCATTGTCTCCGTCAAAGATTTTCAAGAATCACGATTAGGATAAAAAAAAATTACAAACCAAAAAATTGGGACTTACATCATTGGAGAGGCCGTTGTTCCAGGGATAGGGGGCCTGAGGCGATGACTGTTGTTGATGGTGGACCCCCCCGACCCCCGCGGCTGAGTGCGGGTTGTGGATGTGCTCCGCCATGACACTGACCCAATGAGCCAGTCCGCCACTTCCGGCCCCGGCCCCACCAGTACCGCCGCCGGTGCCCCCGGCGCCCCCTGTCGTCCCTCCACCCCCGCCCTCCTCTCCACCCTCTGACCAAGCAAAAGATGCTTTCTGCAAAATAAAAAAGGAAAAAAATATTATTATCATTATTGAGTCATTATATAATAATATATAAAATATATATTAAAATAATAATCAAATAATAATTATAAAAAGTTTCCCATTTATTGAGAACAACGATTTCATCTCGAAAGTCTCTAACTTTTTTTTTTTCAGAAACATCTGAAAAATGTCTCAAACATCTCCCGAAGATTGACCAATCAATCAGATCCAAAACCGAAGCACAATTAACGAGTTTGCGGTTAGTTCGTAGATGACAACTAGTGCGTCATCGGTTCATAAGCGCGGCGCGCGTAACTATTTCTTCGGTGAGCCGGCAGCGGTTAATTAATTGGACAGGATTTAATTAGCGCCCGGATATTTAGTTGTTAATTGGCGGGTCCGCCGACACGAGTCGTGTCGTGAGAACGATCGTTATAACAGCGGAGCGGTGGCCGGTGTCGGGCAACCCCCCGCGCCCGGGCCAAGAACCACCACGAAGGGGTTGCCGGCACGGTTTCGGAGCCGCCGCCGGGCACAAGGGACTCACGTGGATGACACGATAGTAATTATTGACGCTGCCGGGTACCGGCTCGATGTTTTACGTTTCACCTCTCTTCCAACCGACAAGACGCTCGATGTTTGTTTTTTTATAGTCCATCGCTTTTTATTGACCTAACATGGATTTTCCGCCCTACGTGAATTTGTTCGTGCACTGAGAGAAACTTCTATTTACAGTAAATAGGTTGTCTTATTTCGTGTTTTTTAAAAAAATTTATTAGCGTTTCAGATTTTTTTTTACAAACTGTTCTAGTAGGTCGTTCAAATAATATCCCCGAGTAGAAAAATGAATGTATACTTCAGAATACTTTAATCTCCTGTAGTATACCAAAGTCAACTAGAAGTAGATTTTACCGAAAAAAGTATACCAGGCGATCTCTTTTGGTACACCGAAGGAAGATTTCAGGATACTTGTATACCGATGTGGACCTTAAAGAGTATACTTTAGTATGCCAAAAATAGATCAAGTATACCAACCACTGGAAAATCTCCCGAGGTATACGAATCGTATACTTTTCGTTACTAATTCCTTGGAGTATACGAAAGTATACCAATCGCATACTTAGGTATATTTTTGTAACATTTTATCAGCCTCTGAAGAAAGAGAAAATTGGTAGACTAAATTATACCTTTCGATAAAATGAAACGTATACCGGAATCACCTTTTGGTAGATTAAAGTACACTTTTCGATCAAATAAAAAGTTCCTTACCTGAGTCAACTTTTGGTTTACTTTCGTAAACTTTAACATACTCGGTATATCATTGGTATACTTTTGGTGACTATTTGAAGAGTCTACCAAAGTATACTTATTGGCACAAATGCATACTCTTAGTTGACTAAGGTATATCGAGTCTACTTTTGGTATACTTCCATTTTTCTACCCGGGCCTAATTTCGATTGCAATATAGTTCATTGATTCTTTTTAAATATATAATATTCTACAGTAAGATATTGATTATTTCGATGAAACTTTCGATGTTTTTTATTAATTTTTAGAATTGAATGAGGATTATTCAAGTTTGCAAAATTGCGCATGACTATATACAAATGTTATGTCAATTAATTTTGTAGACTTAACGATTCTCGTATTTCTAGTGAGAAAACTTCATTACATATTATCACATTATGAATTTCTTACAATCAACGATTCTTAATAGCACGGAAAATTATTTAAGAAAATCCGAGAAAAATTGAAGGCTTACATGTCGAGAAAAGTTCGACTGAAGAAATTTCATTGAATATTGAAAGAAGTTCAATACTAATTTATTGAATTATGTCTTCGAAAATAAGCACTGATTGTAGTTCAATTATTCAAGGACGATGTGCATATCCGAGTCTTATAAATCAATCTTTCGTGACCTCATGTGGTTTTGTTTGCTGCCATTTAGAAAAAGAGAATAGACGTTTCACAGTCAAGCGTTTTTTATTCTTGGTCGAATAAGAACGTATTTTATGAAGATAATGAATTTTGATTCCACCTTTTTTTTACATAAAAAATTATTTCTGAAATTGTATATAACATAAAAAAAATCTTTTTAAGTATGAAAAATGTTTCAGAATCTGGCAACGAAACAAAATCTACTTTTAAAAATGCCGTACATAAACAAGTTGACAAATTTTGAAACAAAAATAATAAACTAACAATAATGTTATATATAAAATTTCCAATCCTACAGCGCTAAAACGAAGAAAAAAACCTTTAAATCATCTCGAAATAGAAAAAAAGTACTTCTTTTCATCCAAGAAAAAAAATGACAGAATGTAATATGGAAGAAAAGCAGGATCGATAGTGTTCCTAGCAGAATCAAGACCTGAAAGTGCGGCGATATTCGCCGGTGAAATGAAAATAAATTCGTCATATATGCTTGAAATTACATTCTCCTAAAGATTGGTGGTCGAGAATCGATATTAACAATTTGCATAATTCATTTTTACAAGAACGCCCACTGGAAAAATTGCGCGTTCCACGAAAGGCTTTTGTGGTGGGCGTGGAACAGAGATGAAAATATCGCGGAAAAGCTATGCTATTTTTCCGCGTTTTCTTTGACATGGGTGTTTCAATTTTCTGCGTTGGGTAGAATAGACTTTTACGAGTCACCTTTAAATTTTTCAGTATTCTTCATAGAAGAAATGGTTTAATTTTTTTAGAAAAAGTGGAATTTTCGTGAGGGAAAATGGGTGTATAAATTGTGAGCAAAAAAAAAAAAGAAATATAAATACGAAAATATGAATGAGAAACCAGAGAATCTACATGAAAAGTGTTTTTGTATAAAAATATGGTTTCCTTTTAACTTTTAATCTTTGGAAAAAGATTGAATAATTTTAATGAAACGTTTGTATAATTGAAAACGGATGTTGAAAAAAACTTGTTCATTATTCGTGAGTAATGCAATTAAAATGTTTAGGGAATTTTTTGCATGCAAAATCAATAGTAAAGTCAAAAATATATCGCATGGACAAAGTATGAAAATTTTTCCTCAAATGCTCATTTTTCGCACTACTTAGAAGAAAGGAAAATTTGAGTTTCTAAAAAAACCATATTTTTATTGATTTTTTATTATAGTTTATACAATATAATAACTCTGAAATAATAAAAATTTTTTAAACTATTTTTTTGTAGTTTTGGATCAATAAATTGATAAGTAAATGAACTTACAAACTAATTAATAAATAAAGACCGTCTTTTTTTTCGATTTCTAAAAATACTAAAGCCCAATGGACCGTATTTTAAATAAGCTGGTTTTAGAAAAAATTTTTCCCATCATTCCTATACTCCTTTGGAACAAAAATCTGCGATTACGTTTTTTTGAAATTTTCAGTTCTTTTTACATTTGAAAAAATTGTTAATAGTTTGAAGCAGTATTTGTAATTAATACTGTTGTATAGTCTATGACAAACTCAAAAATTTTTGAACTATTGCTACTTAGATCAGTTTTCATATTTTTTAAAATTTCAATTTTTGAACAGATTTAAACATTCGAAGCAATTTTTCTAATTAATACATAGTTACTTATGATAGTTATCTAAGATAATATTTCACAGTCTAAATAGTTTTCTCCTAGAGTTTTGGCAGATTTGAAAACATTAAACTTGTTTTAGTTTTTTCAAACATTAGAATATTATGTAAGTTCATAGTATTTTGTATTTAACCTAACAAATGCACAGCCTTAGAAATGTTTATTCATTTTCCAGTATTTTATGCAAAGTTTTAGGACGATCCTTATAATAATAATTTTATACATATTTCATTTATTTATTAATCTTATTATATTTTCTCATTTAACGGAAAAACGTAAGATGTATAACAATATATTCATAGCAATCAATGTTTGTTAAATATCAAGTAAAATTTTTTACATTGATATATTTCATTGCTTATTGACCATGACATAATTCTACTATTAAAAAATTCTAGAAAGATCTGTCAAATGAACAAATTTCGTATATTCTATCATCCTGAAAATTTGCGTGGTTTTTCGATGATTTTGACTAATTTTAAGGTTTTCATAGTTTAAAACAGTTCAAACAAATATCATTGTGATGAATTCTGAAAACTTTCATAATCGGCATAATTTTCAAAATTCACAAACTTTGATGATCATTTAAAATTTTGAGTAACCGCTCAACCGCAAAAATATTAAATAATGACAAAAGCTGTTGAAATCGTCGAAAATTTTAAAATTTGAAAGCTATCAAAATTGTCAAAGTTTTTTTTTTGTAAACAACTAGAAGACATTGAGTAAACCTGAAAAAATTACATGAAACACGATTTAAAAATATAGGGGACAGTCAGTGGGGTAATGACGGCCATAGGGTAATGACGGCCATCACCATTTTCAGTACTTAAAATTGACGTAGGTCTAAACCGTTTACTGTGACAGAAAGCTTATTCCACAAGCTTGTTTTTTAGTAGATACTGAATTTATTATAACTTGTAGTTCCAGACCAGTGCCGATACGTAACTATCCAAAAGTTTTATAAGGTGTTAAAATATCGATTATTTCGTCAACACTTTCAGCTACACAATTGAGGTAGATATGTTAAAATGTTGCTATTGATATTAGGTCTTGCATAGTTTATGTGTAATGCATGCTTGTGCAAAATAAGGTCAGTTGGGGAATGACAGCCACTAGAGGTGGGGTAACTATTATTTATCAATTGTGCTCTTATTATACATGCCATAACTGCGACTCAGATCTCGATGATGACGATGAAAATGAATGTCGTTACATTCTAGGTTTAAGGCATTTTTTTCAATATGTTTTCATTTCATTTCTCTTGCGCTTTTTGTGAGCTATCAATAAAGTTACTATAACAAAAATGTCGAATTTCCATTTGTTTTCCTTCACAGAGCGTTAATTAAGCATTCACAGCGATTTGTGTTGATATGTGTGTGATTTTTTGTTGGTTTTTGAGAGTGGCCGTCATTACCCCACCATTTTTCGAAATGACGAAAACCAACTCTTTTAAAGATTCTAATTTTTTTTAGTTTCAATTAAAATTTTTTGAATCTGCCGATGTGCTTTGTTAGCATTTGAGTTACACTTGTGATCTTAACTTTTATTTGATCAAAAATGTAAATTTTTAGATTGTTTTGACGCTGAATGAAAACTATGCCGTCATTACCCCACTTTCCCCTATGTAAAATCTCCAAGTCTCAATTACTTTTCATTTCTGAAAATGTTTATGACAACATCAGATTTAACAGTTCTAAAAGTTGTCATTTGGCAGCTGTCAAAACTTTCATAATCTGTTCAATCCAAAAAACTCAAAAATAAAACTGTCCTCAAATTACGAAAATAGCAAGACATCAAGTAACCAAAAAATCGCTTAAAACATGAATCAAAATTATAAGTGAAATCTACAAGTTCCAAAAACAAGACTTAAAACACCAAAAACTCTCAAAAATAATTCTTTAAAAATCTAGATTCAAATTCATCGAGTCCCAGACCTCATCGAAGTCTTCTCTCCTCAGCGCCAAATTTCTCGGGAACGCTGGCACGCTGCTGACCGTCAACCCTTTAATATCCTTCAATTCCTTGAGGGCCCCGAGGGCGTCCAAATTGTTCCGAAAATTCTCCAAGTTGTCCTTCAAACTGAAGCCCCGATTAAGCACGGTCTTGCCTAAAACGGCGCTGGCCAACAAACTCTTATAAAGTTCGTTCGGCAAAACGAATTTTCGACGATTTTCGTCTTTGGAGTCGTCATTGGACGTCTCGCTGTCAACTTCGACCGACGAATTCGACACGACGCTAACAGTCGACATCTCAAAATAATCCTCTTAATTCCTCGTATTGTATATATATATATATTTTTCCCTTGTATATAGCTATATATGATCGAATATATATATATATATATATATATATATATTTTCCTTGTATCTGCAGAATATATCGTATAACTATATATGGCTCTACCGAATTCGTCCAACAATATAATCAGTCTCGGTGAAAACGCGGCTCGGAAAATCCTCGGAAAACGCGTTGCCCGTTTTTCCCGGCCGCGGGAAATCTTCGCCCGTCGTGGCAACTTTAGGAACTTTGCGCAGGTCGCTTAATTAGCGCAGCCACGAGGTCCTCCACGTGTTGTTTATCTTTTGTTTCTATTTTTTTTTCTTTTTAGAGCTAAGTCGTGTACGGCTAGGGTGAAAAATAGGAACTTTGGTTGATCTTGCGTTGTTGGAGTTTTTTAAATCGCAAGTTGAGTCGTGAGCCTACGGTGTCGCTTGTCCGGGCGGGCACCGGCGCCTCGCTGCAAAAACCGGGGTCTTATTTTGGGAAAATATTTTTTTTTAACAACAATTGATGTGTTTTGATTGTATTTTTGCCGGTGATTGAGGTGGTTTCGGAGTTTTTCTATGAGTGAGAAATTTTTCAGAATGAAATCCTGTTGATTTGATTTTGTTATGTATTATATTAAACTTTTTGAAATGTTATTGCTATTTGAAATTTTTTGATAAAACTTTTGATGAATTGAAATTGTGTTGAATTCGTAATTTCATAGCTTTTTGTAATTTTATTTAAATGTTATCGCTTTCGTTAAAATGTTTGCAAAGATTTAAGTTGGATATTTCGTTCAACTTCAGTTAAAAATATTCAAGAAATTTTGAAATTTAAGAACTTATGGAATTCGAAGGAGTATTACGAATCATAAAAAATTTCAGAAATTCTAGGAAACTGTGAAATAATCAGTAAAAGAAAAATTTTCGAGTTACACAAATTGTAATACAACTTTTAAACCGTAAAATACGGCAGTGTCTTTGGTTACTTATGACTATTAGGAAATTTTTCTCAAATTTCTTAAACTATTTCCAATTTACGAAATCCTTAAAAATAACAGAAATCAATCAGAATTTGAAAGAAAAATTTTAAAAATTAAAAAAATTAAAAAAAATAGGTTGTATTAAAAAGTTTAACAGGAAACGTTTATGTAATTTATAAAATTTCAAGGATACACTCACTAAACAGTAAGTTCAAACAAATTTGAAATTCGTGCAAAGTTTCTTGAGTTTACAAAATCAAGCAATATCAATGACTTTCAAATGTTATTTCAATTTTCGCTAGTTAAAGGTTTGTATGTTCAAGGAAAATCAAGCAATTATCAAATTATTTCCCCCACAGCAATTTTATGTATTTCCGACAATTTTTTCGAAATTTATTTTTAAAAAGTTCCAACTAAATTTTCTAGAGACGTTAAAGGATTTCGAAAATGGATATGTAGTTGCATTAAGGTTTTAAAAATGCAATATAATAGTTCATACATTATTCAAATAATTTCAGTTCTGAAAAAAAATAATTTGCAGTACACTAATCGCTGCTTCTAAAACTGATAAATTCAAAAACGTTTAAAAACTATTGAAAATTACTTAAGTTCTTAGGGAATTCACGTGTTGCTTATGATTAATTTTAGAGGCTTTTGAAAAATTTTCATAGTTTTATAAATATTTGAGAAATTCATAAATTTGAAATAAATTATATTATGATAAAAAAAGCAGACGTGAAGAATCTGAAATTCTGAACTTTCATTCTTAAAAAATGATCTTTCTATATTATATTCCTTTACTATATATATAGTAAATTAATATATTATATACACTCTATACAACATATATTTAACTATATTTATAATTTACTTTTCATGTTAGACTTTTATGTCTGTAATCAAAATAATTAAAAAAATAGCTATGGTCACAATCTCTTAATTTTAAATTTTTTGATAATAAATATATTTATATATTTATCTGGAGCACAGTTTACCTAGGTTGTTTCCAAACAATTTTTTGTTCCATTTTAAGGTAGAATATTTTAAATGAATCCAAATGATTACCTCTTTTGCCCCTCGTCTAGATACATAGAGAATTACCAAAAGTGTAGTATTATGATTTTATTTTTAACAAACAATTAGTAATGGTTTCAAGTTCTTTCTAAAAATTTTATCACTCAAGATGATTTCTCTATTATTTATCTCAAAAAATATTTGAAAATACTATATCCAACTGTCTAAAGTAATACCCTCTTTTACGTAGTTTTGAAGATTGTCTTGTTTCCCTGCCTAAAAAGTTTTTTATATTATGGTTAAACAATGATTCAATGGTTGTGTTTTATATCAATCATAGCTAGTATATGTATATCTTTTTAGATGATTTACTTGCATAGTCCTATCAAATAATCTTTTTTTTTTCAATAAAGTTACTCATGAAATTGCTGTTCAGATGATTTGAACGAGTACTTACAATTTTTTTATTTAATTATTTTCTATGATAACAACCTTATCTTCTTATAAAATAAGAAGCAAGATAATCATTCTTTTTGATCATGATTGTCATAACTATTTTTTTTTTCTTATGAACGAATAAACAATCGATTCCCAAATAACTTACTTTTTTTTAGATTCATCTGTAAGCAATTATCTCCAAACATGTTATTTACCTTAAATTTAATAATAAATATTAAAACTAAATAATAAAACTTTATGAGTAAAACATTTTATTTACCTTTAATAATAAATGAATTTATTGTTCCAAATTATTCCTTAAAGTTACAGTTTTGCACAAAAATTTCTGATTATGTTCATCACTAAATGATCCCCAAACAAAATCAACCTACATTATAAATCCTAGAGATCCTTTCAGAGGGGTTATCATATCTAAATTTTATTTTGATTGATCTTTTACATTTTTTACTATAAACAAAACGTTTCAAAATAGTTTGTAGAATAAAATTTCTTTTTTAAATTGACGTTAAGCAACTATTTCTTTGCACGCCTCCCCAGATAATTATCTTCTTCACCTATCTCATCTTCAGGAACATAAAATCAATCATTATTAAATTTCAAATTTAAGACAGCTATTATTTCTAACAATTTCTCAATAAATCTCACAAAATAGTTCTCTATACAAGAATAAATCATTGCTTCCTTCCTTAATTACTTAAGTTTCAAACTAATTATTTCTCCAGATCATTCCAAAAATAATTATCTCCCAAACTATTCCTTCATCTTCTCTACAAATCATTAAAATCATCCCATCAAAAATCATCCTCAAAGATTTTCGCGCCTCAACCAACCCCCCAAGAATTCTTGTAATCCTCCAGATCCTCTTCAACCACCCCAAACCCAAGAAAGTCACCTCCAAAAAACACCAACCCTCCGTAAAAAGTTCTCAAATTTACTTTTCACACTGCCCCCGGGCCACCCCTCGCCGACCCCGTCCCCCCGGTCCCCCATCCCCCCGCAAAAAAAACCCGCCCCCCCCCGTCGAAGGAAAAAAGGGCCTCAATTCTCGCGACGCGCCATGAGGGCTTTTCCTTCGCGTTTCGCGGGGAGAGAAACGAGCTTTTTCACCCGCAAGCTCCTTATTCTTACGTGCGCGCGACCGGGGTGAAACGCGCGACTGGCGGATGCACCAAGGAAGCGGAAGCGCCGCCAAGGAAAAATGCCGCCGCGCACGCTTTCCACCCTCGTCCACGAACGTCGTCGTCGACGACGTCGCGGCGCTTTTTTGCTTCCTCCTTACCTCCCCCGCACCCGCCCTAACCCCTCTTTCCACCTCCCGGAAGAACAAGGAAAGCTGCTCGAATCGCGTTTTCTCGATGCCGGAGGAGGAAAAAGCGTTAAGACGGGGGGCGGCGGGTGGAAAACGGGGAAAATCGAGGAGCCGGTTCGGGGGCTGAGAGGGAGGCGGGGGCGGGGGGTCGGAGGAGACCCGCGAAGAAAACGGTATACCATAAGGGGATGGGGTGGTAGGGGGTGGCAAGGGGGAGGAGGGAAGGGGTATGTGCGCGCGCGAGCCCACGAATTGGAAAAATGGAAATAATAAGACGCGAGGGGGTGCAAAGACGTTTGGGGGTGGTGGAGGTGTGAGGTAGACTGCGCAGTGCAGGGTGCGCCATGTGGCGGGCGTCTTCTGGAGGTGGGGGCGTTTTTCTTATTGTTTTCTTGATGTTTTTGCAACGGGATCGGTGTGGGAGTGGAGTTTGTATACCCGAGCACGTGGGTGTTTTTTTCGGGTGTTGTTTGGGATCGGGGGATGGTGTTGATTGTGCGCAAATTTATTGAGCACTGCATTCATCGGGCGCTGGGTGATTGTGCACGTTTTTGAGAAATTGAGAACTATAATTCTGAACTTGGCTAATCAAGATATGAAAGTTCATGAATTTTCAAATATGTAGTATAAGATTTACTGGATAACACTTCATTTTTATTCCTATCAAATTTCGGGATTTCTCAATTCTCTGGAACCAATCAAATAAACAACTCAGTTTTTGTTTCAGTCCTTTATTGTGCCCGTACCAGGAAACTATAAATTTACAGTAAAATAATTGTTTAATTTATATTCAAATCCAGTATAATCTTATAATAAATTTTACGAGTTGAATAATAACATTGTGACGCATTATTATTTTTCCTATGTAAAATATGGGTACAGTTTTTTTTATTAGAAAAACTTTCAATAATATAAATATGTTATAATTTTAAATTAAAAAAATATATATAGTATAATTTTCCAATTTTAATTTATAAATAATGATAAATAATATAAAATAATATAATAATTATAATATAAATATGTTAAGTGACATTGTCAATTTGTTATATCTTTAGTGTAACTCATAAAAAAAGAAAAAATTTAAAGCCATATAATAGTAATTGTTAATCATTATTATAATATAAATACTGGAATTTTTATCATTAATCAATGATAATAATAATCGAAATCACAAAAATCTAGCTGCACTTAGAAAAAATTATTGTACTTTCTACTATAAAATACTATTGTTATAGTTCAACGGCTTCGAATATTGCATTTTTTGATTTCAAATTTTTTTTCACATTTTACTATATTTATAGAAAAATAATTGTCTAATTAAATATAATTTTGCACCTTAAAAAGTATTATATTTTTTTTCTAATGAGGTTGTAGATGAGAAAGATTCGTATTTGAAACCAGTTATTTATGAATGAATAAACAAATTACTTTATGAAAATGTGATGTTGATTAAGATTTTTCGTTCTGTTTTGCGATTTTCAAACAAATTCCTATCTTGCTGCAAGTGATTTTTCCGAATATTTTACCTTTAACTATAAAATTTTTTTTTTTAATCTGAATTTTATTCATTTATTTTATTGCTTTTTTTTATCTAAATTTTATTTTCATCTAAATTTGGTCATGACCGGTAATTATTATTAAAATAATATTATGTATTTGATAATATTTACATATTATTATCATTATTATTATTTAATCGATAATATATATTCATTATTAATAAATATTATCTTGTTGACAATATTTCATTATTATTATTTAATTATTATTATTTCTTTTGTTATACATTTCATTATTATAACTGACTGGAAACGAGTTACATATTATTTTTCCAAATTCAATATTCTGAAAGACTATTTTTCCACTGCTTATTTTTCCGGAAAAAAATTTTCTGAATACCATTTTCCGAACACCACGTTTTCCGGAAAGTTTTTTTTTTAACGAAATCTAAGAAAAAAATTCCTCTGAACATTTTTTTACATTGAATTTTTTCTCCTGAACGAAAATGACGCGAACCAAGAAATCTTGCATTTCTCAAAAACTTTATTTCGCTTCTTCCTAAAAAAAAAACCGCAATAACAGAATTTCGAAAACGATTTTTCGAAAATGTGTGTGCATTGAATTTCTCTCCAGAAAACTACTATACATGTACAAAAAAACTCTAGTAAGAAACTCGTACAAATACACTCAGGAGAATTATATCATTTCTGAATTTAGGGATTTTAAGCTTAGTTTTGCTCCCGGTATTCAAATCAATTTAAAATAAAATTCCTGAATTCAGAAACAATTTAACGCTGCTAAGTGTATTTATAAAGAAAAACAAATTTTGGGCTTTTATTTGAAAAACTAAATGTAAATATATAACAATACAGCGAGCTACAGCACGCAAGTATTCGAGAATTTGATTTTGATTTTCGTAAGTTTCTTATTCATCAACAATTCATATTTTTGACTTGAAAATTTTTTTCAATTTTGTTTCCATTTTTTACCATTTTTTTCAATATGCTTTTGAAATTTCAACTTGTAATTGCAAATTTGTCAAAAATAAATCGAAACTTTAAATATTTTTGTTGCTATGGTTACATTTTTTCTAAAAGATGTAATAAATTAATGAGTATTCGAACTTTAGATGTCTGAAGTCAGTGTTTCGGGAAATTGGTGTTCTTCCTTTACGTAAATTCAACCAGGAATCAAAATTACGAAGATATAGCAGGTAGATCTCTAAGAATCACACACAATTCGTGACTCCCTCAGACCCGACCCATGAAAACCTCCCCAAGGGTGCATCTACAATCATCATTGTAGCATTGACATGCAGATAAGTTCACACTCACGGCCCTTTCTCGTATTTTGGTACGACTTAAATAGCCCTATGAGAGCCTGGCCTAGAAATGCCTAAACACCTATTCACCATTCTCTCCGTTATCTTGCTTTTTCTCTTGCGGTACAATATTGTTTGTGTTTTGGTTTTTCGGGGCGGCGCCCGGAAGAGAGGGACTCGTTTCCGCGGCGGCACAATTGCCCGTATTTCGAGAGGTTCAAGGGCCCTCGTCCTCGTCTGCGTACCTCATCTTTTTCCGCGCCGCCCTCTATTGATACAGCCATTATGGCACCGCGTAGACGCACATGTTTCCACCCGTAAGCACGCGTGAGAAGCCACTCTTGAAGATTCACGAGAATGCATCGCTACAGCAAATTATGCCCCAAGTTTCGATCATGTTGCGTCGTGCAACGCCAAGCATTTTCTCACTTTTTTCAAAAAAGTTATGTATCCTTTTGAATTTTAGGAAAGTCTTAAATGTGTCTGTAAACCCAGGTAAAAATGAGTAGATCTTTAGATATCTACATGAGATCTACTGTAGATCTACGTAGATCTACAGTAGATCTATAGAGATGTACCCAAATCGAGCATCTCTGCAGATCTACTTGAGTAAATCTACTGTAGATCTACTTGA
>JAPYZL010025019.1:0-10285 GCA_030522825.1 Platygaster orseoliae | reverse complement strand
TATTTATCAATATACGGAAATGGATAATGATAAAACTGTTAAATTAATTATTAAAATAGGTTTGATAAAATTTGCATTCACATTAATATATTATTGAAGAATCGATTTCATCTTATTATTATTTTTAAAAATTTAGGCATAAGAATTTCATATTTAATTTTTTTTTCAATCCTAAAAATACATTTCACAAACCAATTTAAGAGACTGGTTGATAATAAAATTAAATAACCATTTATTTATGTTTTTATTATTTATCTACTTATCATTTATACAGAAAGCAAAACAAAATATAAAGAAATGAATGAAACCTTTTTCGCATTAAAATTCCACTTAAAAAAAAAAATTGCATGAAAAATTTGATCAAATTTCAAGGTATTTTTGTAACTTGCACTAATCAAATATGAAAAATAACTTTTCGTTTGTCATGAACAAAAAGTTGAATGAGAACAGTAACATTCATACATTTTTTGAAAATTTGCATAAGTGATCAAATTTCTTACTCACAATCAATGAAAATATGTGACATAAAAACATATTTACAATTAGAGTGGTATAGATAGATTCAATTAGACTCAAATAGTCTAATTAGTCAAATAGATAACAATCAAATTAGTCAATTAGACTCAAATGGACCCAATTGGAGTGTATATAAAGATACACAAAGTCCTTCACTCTATATACAAAGAAATTGTCAAAAAATCAAAATCTGTCATGTTTCGAATTCGAGGCAAACACTTTATTTCGCGGTAACCTTTCCTACAATAAATCTTGGAAATACTATTCAGGACTTGGCATAGCGTTACATGGAAGTAGCACATATCCTGCTGGAACAGGACACATGGTGGCCTTAAATAAAGTCTAATTGTATTGAGCTGAATCCACTAGTCTCTTCACTATGATCAACTTTCATTGCATCAAGCCATCCAACATCCCACCCCTACATCGCCACATAAAAGCAGCCTCGGAAGCACCAAAAATCCCGCACGTAAAGGCACAATATCCCGGCTACATTCCATAACTCAAGCACTTTCCTGCGGGGTCGTATACGAGACACATCCTTAAATCTCGCCGAGTGCCCAGCGCGGATAAAAAATTCGAAGTGTGTCGCGCGTGGAGCGGAGAGTCGAAACGTCCCTTTTCGAGTTCAAACACGCGCGACCTACTTTTATCGCAAATTTTCGCCGTCCGCGGAGAACAGGGATGGGCGTTGTACGAATTACGACGATGGAATTCCGGCTGACGTAATCGCGTGTGTCACTCCACATCTCGCATAATCACGAGGTTGTGTTGAGAAGGATGTGCGGGATTGTCAAGTCCAACAAATTGAATGCTTTCAAACTTAACAATCAATAAAATACTTTGTTAGAGAATCCGAAACAATTTACAAGTAATTTCCATGTTGGCTGAGTAGATTAATCGAATTCGACATATTATAAGTCATTTTATCGTAAATGCTCTATGTGTGAAAGATTGTATTTTTTTGAGAATCAAAATTTTTCTGTAGCATCTCTATCGAAATCAACGATAAAATTTATTTTTCATCACTGCAACATCAAAACTGACATTTTTACGTAACTTTGAGGTTATCGTGATGGAAAATATCGTTTGCACTCGTTAGCTATCACCAATTTTGCTTCAGCTGATTTTATCCCTCGACTTCATCTCGGGAAAAAACTTTTGGCTTCGCCAAAATTGGCGATAACTCCCGAGTACAAGATATACACTTATGCACTTCTAGCCTCAAAGTTTGACATTTTAATGGACTTTGAGACTAGAATTGCATAAAATATTGTATGCAACTTAGTGCAAGTGTCGAATTAGGCAAAGACGATTCAAACCATCGGCTTCGCCTCGGGCCTGAACCCTCGTTTTCGCCAAATTCGACACTCGCACTACGTTACATAATATACTATTCCTTCATTGCCACATATACAACTTTCTTTACAATTTGATAACTCGGCTGTAAATTATCTAATTGTTATAACTTTTCGCCATTTTTGTTCGTAAAATTTCATGCTTACTGAAATAAGCATGAGTGTAATTTTTTTTTAATTTTTTTGAAATCGTGATTTTCACTATAATTTTTAAGTTTCTATTGTGAAAATTCTGGCGTGGCAGCAGTTTTATACTCATTTTTTGTTTATTTTCTTTTTTTTTACAAGGTGAATATTTTGAAAACAACATTAGTAAGAATCTCTTTCAATTAAACCTCATTGTTCGAGAACTACAATAAAATTTATTTAAGTCTATTTTGCAGTTATTTTGGCAGTTATTTTGAAGATTCAACTTTTTTAAAATCAATAATTTCACAGAAAACACAGTAATTTCATAAATATGAAGTCTATTTTGAATTTTTGAAATTTTTTGAAATTTTTTGAAATTTTTGAAATTTGAAGTCTATTTTGCACTATTTTTGCAGTTATTTTGAAGATTCAACTTTTTTAAAATCTATAATTTCACAGAAAATACAGTAATTTCATAAATATGATTTTACTCACAAGTTGTATTTTAAAAAATATTCATGAATGAATAAAATGGAGGGCTCAGCTAAATTTTAGATTGCCTTGTATCATTATGAATAAAACTGGAAAACTCTATATCCGGGAAATTTTGACATCGCATTTATTTTCATTATTTGATACAACAAATAAGGTAACTAAACATCGACTTGTTATTACTTCTTTTAGCCAAATTCTCTGTTTGAATTCGACGAATTTTTTTATTCAAGGTGTCATTTCTGCAATTATTTTTTGCTTTGTTTCCTCAAAATTCTTAAACTTTACGTAAAACTATTCGATTATGAAAATAGGTATTCAAGCTCGTCGCTTAGAATTTACTTTCGAAAAAAAATTTTTATCTCACTAATTTTTTGGACTTTCTCAAATTTTTACGAGAGAAAACCGCAAATTTTTGACTCGAAAGTTGTCTTAATACGAGAATTTTTTCATAAGATTTATTACAAAAAGCATTATACTTAGGTATTCTGAATTCGTGTTTGCAATATTCAAGAGCCATAAATTAAAATTGATTATATGTCTTGAATTTTCTCGTTAAAAAATAATATGTGGCCAGGGACGAGAAACGGGACCTAAGGACCAAACTTGTTTTTGGCAAATTATTTCACTCAAGAGAATTAGTACCATTACTTTTTGAGCTGTAACGTAAAATAAGTCGTAATTTATGGAGTAATGATATCGGAAATGAATTTCTTGAATGCAGTAGTAAGGAATGGGCTCTTTTTCACTTTTTTATCGTTTATTAGTATATTTGATTACTATTCTAACTATAAATTTCATTTATCACGAGAGTGCGGGTTGTGGTTCGAGGCGAAGCCGAGGACCTTAATTACACGAGTGGGAAAATGATTTTACGTCCGATGATGTACGGTATTTTACAGTACGAGTACGATGATAGCGTTTTCGTACCGTAAAACGGTACGATTATAACGCTTGAACTCCACTTATCCTGTAAATTTTTTTACAATGAATAAAGCTTTGAATTATCGTTTATTATTCAGGATTGAATTTATATTTGATTCTTTAAGTGAAAAAAAACTCATTTACGAAAATTTGGCCTCTATAAAGAAAATTGTAAAAATCCTTGTCATTATAACTCAAATTGTATTAATGAAATTGCCATCCATTTATCATAATATTTCGAAAAAAATAAGTAAAAAAATAATCTATACAATTTTTTTCCATATCAGTCATGAAACATGATGACGTCAATGATATCGATAAGTATATTTCAAATATTATGCCATAACGATTTCAACAAGTTTTTTCTCTCCGTATTCGCTCCTTCAATTGTGCGGGAAAATGTTACTTTTACCCCGCAGGGAAGGGAAAGAGGGTGAAAAATGCGATTAATTTTTCGTGTCACTGAATCACGGGCAAAAGTATATTACGTAGGACGACAATTCTTTAAAAACAAAAGTTTGCTGTTGCGAAATTTTCGCGTCGCAATATGAGCCCTTCCCGCTCACTCCGAGAACTGTGAGGCTGCTATAAAAGTTTATGAAAGTTTTTTCTCCGCGAATAGCTTGTATGAAAAACAGAAACGCTCTTGTCGAACTTGGATTAAGAAACGTTCTCTGCGGAATGACTTTATCTATTTCTTTTGTACTTTACGCGTATTTTCCTTAGGATGCATATATTCCTAGTTTAGCCGTAGCCTTATACTGATGTTGATATTTATACCGGGTGTCCGGAAGTCGCCATATAAGCGGAAAACCATGGTTTCCTTATAAAATTCTAAGACGATTTTTCCTTTACCACTTTTTATAAAACTCAAAATTCACAAAGTTGTTTAAGTTTGAAATTTAACCAATAAATGAACTTTTTAGAGGAGTGGGGATAAAAACCACGAACCAAACTTTACCCAAATATTCTTCATAATTTTCTGAATCGAAAAGTCCTTTGCCATTTTTCGCAAAACTCGAAATTGAAAAAGATATTCGAGTTTGAAATCTGAGAAATCTGATTGGTCAAAACTTCTAACTCGAAAATCTTTTTTCATTTTGAGTTTTGCAAAAAGTGGTAAAGGACTCCACTCCTCGAAAAAGTGCATTTATTGGTTAAATTTCAAACTTAAATAACTTTTCGAATTTTGAGTTTTGTAAAAAGTGGTAAAGGAAAAATCGTCTTATAAGATTTTATAAGGAATCCATGGTTTTCCGCTTATACGGCGACTTTCGGACACCCTGTATAACAAACTTCATTATGAATCATTCGTAATTTTAAATCATTATTGAAAATAGTCAATTTGTAATGGAAATTTCCAATAATTACTCCCAAAAATCAGATAATTATTTTGTCAAGACGTTCCTAACGAATTTTCAGAAAAATTACAGTAGATTTAAAAAAACATAAATAGACAAAAACTTGCGTTTATTAGATTCAAGATTGTCAACTTGGAAGAATAATCGTCATTTTATAAGTTTTCAACAAAAATCATAATGTCATAAAAAAAAATGATCGTGAATCAATTATTTTTATTAAAACTTACACTAGGCACGAAATTCTAGATATATTTATCAAGGTATTCGAGATCCACTATTCCAGACAATGACAACGATTTCCTTCCTTTGAATCTTGAATCTAAAATATTTTGACCCAAATTTTTTTGCACATATAGAAAACTTTAAAAATTAGAGAGGGCTTGGTTTTATTGTTAAATGTTTTATACATATTCATTTTTTTCAAGCATTGTATCATTTAACACGTATATATTTTAGGTAAAATGGTTATGAGCATTTAATTATTCAATATTCATTGTTTTTTTAAGCAAAAAGCTTATTTCGTTTTTTTTCCGAAATTGCAATTTTTTTAACACTGAGTCCCACAATTGAGTTTAATATTTGATGTGTGGAGGCTAATATTAAAACGCATTTCTGCCACCTAACCTTTTTTTCAGCAATGTCAAGTAGTAAAGAAGGTGTAAGGTATAAAACGAAAATTGTATGTAAGTAAAAAACAATTGTTTGAATATTAAACGTAATACAGGAACAGAAATGTAAAATCGACAGTTAATTTTTGTTTTCTTCGTAGCCGGCCTAATTTTTTTTTAACATTTTTTTTCTTTTTGTCGTTCCCTATATTTCACTTTCTTCATTAATAAGGAAACATTTCTATTATTATAAATAAAGCATGAAAATTATAAAATATATACCCCCCCCCACCCCCCAGACATTAAAAACACTTTAGCTAAAATTTTTTTTAGACCTTAATTATAAATGCGCCAAAAATCACTACGAATATGTAGATAACAGATCCAAACTCGTATTACGTTTTCTCAAACTCATTGACATTCTTATTTTGATAAAAGTTCGACCAAAACACTCTTTAAAACTCAACACTTTCGGCAGCTCAAAAATTTACTACGTCAAAACATAATACTCCAATTATTTACACTTTAACGGTTAGATCAAATCGTTTATTAGCTTATGTACTCGACATACGCGTAGAAAACTCTTCTCGAAAATTTGCTATGATTAGAATAATGATTAATAACTTAAAAAAAACAACAACAAAATAAATGAAATTTTTCTAATGCTTAACCAATTTCTCCAGTTATTTTAAAATGAAACGGATTTTAACATTTTTCCTAATTGAATAGAAAATGTACCAGATAATAATAAGGTATGTCACTTCTATCATAGTCTAATTATAAAACGATTGAAAAATAGTTGTTTTAATTGTAGTCAATTATCCTTCACTCAGGATTCGTAAATTTTAGATTTTTTATTATAATATACATTTTCTCAACTCGTGTAACGAAAGTAACAAGAGGTTATGGTATTTACGTACTGCGTAAGAATATCACGGTTCCTTTAAAACTATTCATATTTTATGAATAAATATAAGAATTCAATGATCTCTTTAAAATAAAAAAAATTACAGACTACATCTCATACTAACTATATTATGACTGTAAATCACTGTAATTCATGAATTACGCGCTATTGCATAAGAGTTTTAAGTTCAAGCTGATGAAATAAACACATACGTCGAATTACACGAACGTTTAAATAATAACTGTGCGTTTTGAAGAATCGTCATTATGACCACATGGTAAACTTTTATCCAATACATTCTAAAATTAAGTAAGTTTCAAAAGAGGTGTTAGGTATACTCATTAAAGTGTAGTTATACTTTTTTTTTCAATTGAGTATAAGTTTTGAAAGAAAAGCATTCTATATTTAAACGTTCGCTGAATAACAAGTGTCACTAGGAAAAACCATGTTTCTTGCAAGAAATATAATTGTTTTGTAATTTTCTTGTAGCAAAGTAAGTTTAAAAACTTGTTTTATTATTCGTAAGAAATTTTCACAAACCTTTGATTACATTTTAGAAATTAGGTTTGCAATTCTTATAAGAACAGAAGTTTTTCTACCATCGCATTTTTTCGTGAAATTAATATTTTTGTAATGTCTCAAAAAAGGGTCGTTTTTGGAATACATCTCGTTCCAAAATAACCTAAAAAACGTACATAGAACTTAACGTCAAAACGGTTGTTTATCAGTGTTATATAGAAATAGATTTCCTGAGAAGTAATACGTATTAATTTCAATCAAACGTTTCCCAACCCCAAAATGCAGGTACGAATTCCATAAAATTCTCTCCTCATTAATCGAATCGTGTCAGTGGGCGAAGTCGCGTCCCCGAGAAATTGGGTGAATTAAAATGGCTTTTCGCTTGTTTGCAGCTGTTTTAGGAACTGAATACGATCGCATCGCGGGAACTGTCTATTTGATACATTGGAGTTGTTCCCGGCGCGGCGTCAAAAAGGTTACACAATTAGGTAATGGCCAACGTCCAGAACTAACTCTATCGAAACCGCCCCCAATTTGTTCCTCGCCCACCAACTCCCGGACGAGTTATTAATTTCCGCATCTCCTCGATTTCTCGTGTGAGTTTTGAGCTCTTTTCTGCAGTAATCTCCAAGGGTTTGAAATCATCAAATAAATTTTCGACCATGCATTTATAAAAATTTATAAAAGTTTAGCCATGCCCAGGCATTTTTAAAACCCTTTCTTCAAAATAAATCGAAAATTTTTAATAAAATAATTTCGTAAATATTCAAACTATTTGACATAATAATGAACTCGTGTGGAATTAAAAACGTCAGAATTTCTTAAAAACATAATATAGTTTATTGAAAATACTTGTGATGCACGTCAATATATAAATCTGCTCGAAAACAGACATTAAAAATCGAAAAATGAAAGCAATACCAAAATTTTAGTGCTGAAATTCATTTGATATTAGGTACATTTGAAAAAATATCATGAAATAAAATTTCCAAAAATGTACTTGACTTTAAAAATTGCTGTTTCAGAATAAACCTTTAACTGATGACAGAAAAAAAATCTGAACAATTGAGCAACTTTTGGCGAAACGATGGCATTTTTTATAAATGAAGCCTACAATTGCTAAATCATTGGCACTATGATTTGAATAAGCATAATTCCCAAACAACGAATTTGTGCTTATAGAGGCTACTACATAATTTACTTTATATATATTACAATTAAAGAAAAAAATTTTAAGAAAAAAAATACTAATACAATTCCCAATTTTTCGATTTTTTTCTTGAATCACAATATAAACGAAATTTTTCGAAAAATATGAAGTTTTATACACTACTCTCCTTTAGAAGGACCGTTTCACATAAAAACAGAAAAAAATTTTCCAAGATCGGTCATTTCTTTGCAAAGTTATCGCATCCATAAAAAAAATTAATACGCGCCAATGACGTAAAATCAAATTTTTAGACAAATTTCCGAAAATTTCCCACGACAAAAAAACTCAAAATCAAGCAAAAAAAAAATATGTGTCTCGTCGATTTCGATGCAAATACTAAAAAAAAAAATTTCTTGTGGAAAAAAAACATGACCCTAACTGCCTGGACGATTTCATTTAAAATCACCAATGTGTAATGCACACGTGCAATACATGTGGTTTTCTAATGGGGGAACTCGATTTCAAGATGCAATTTAAAAATTTTTTTTTAATTTTAAACGTGCGACAAATTTTTCGACATTTGTAGTAATTTGTCCAACTTGGTATGATTTTCTGTAATGTTTTAATACTTTTCAAGTTTTCTCAGATTGATGTATAAAAATAAAAAACAAAAAGCATTGTCATGCGCATTTCGAAGAAATATAATAATCTACACAATATACGAAGTTTATGTCCATTCTCTGAAATAATATTATTTCCTCATAACAAATTTTCGTAATCACAAATCTCGTGTTCGCATTTCGAATAATACATAGCGAATGAATATTATTACTTTATTCTGTTTTAAAAAGTAAAACGCGAACAGAAGTGAGTAATGAATGTTGTAACACTCCGTATTTAAATAAGTATTCAGTGAATCCAGATCTATCGGATCCAAGTTAAATAAAAATTAATCTTTAGTTGAAAGCATTTATTTCTATCACTCAAGCCTTAGACTTCCATCGAAAGTTCTCCTACTACAATAAAGAACCATCCTATATACTATAATGGCGCAAACAAAAACAAAAAACAAACCAAGAAAAAAAAACACTTAGTTATTAAAAAGTTCAATCTACTTTAAAAGACGCTTGTTTTCTCGCAAGAATTACTCTATTGTCAATAATTATTTAACAATCCCCATAGTGCTAACAAGTAGAAAGAGTAAGTAAGAAGAAGGTAAGTTGATAATAAACGTGCATATAAATTTCGTTTCTGTTTAAGAAGCATTACAACGAACATGAGTACAAGGTTAAAGTAAACAAACAAAATATCCAGCACGTGTACAAACATGAAAAAATAAGGAGCATGAGAAATGTGTGTTGAAACAAACACATCTCACAAACTGTATTTTCCTCAAAGTGGGTTTTCTCACATTTTCTAACTATTATTTAAAATGTCAAAAAAATGAACATAGAAAATTCGCAACAAACCTCTTGCTATTCTTCAAATTTTTTAATTATAACATATCGTAACCATGAAAATTACAAGTTACATCTCTGTTTTAAATATTATAAACCTTAAGTCGAAAATATTGTCAGTCCACTGAAGTTAAAAATATAAGTCTCGCCTCAGGCAAAAATATTTTTTATCACTTATTCATCAAAAATATTTTAAGTTCCTTCTCACAAAAAAATAATCAAAGTCCCAAACCTCTGGCACACGTTTTCTAAGTTCAACATTCAGTCAAAAATATTATAAGTCCAACCTCGAACAGCAGGAAATTTCGCATGTCTATTCGGATATACGACGTCACGACGTCAAATAATTAAAATTAATAATAATAATGAAATAATAATGTAGCAAATAAATAAAATAATTAAAACAAACTGAGTAAGCGAAATTTCGTTTTTTGTTTAAATGGATATTTATATATAAAAGTGTTTTTAATTTAAAAAGACAAAGGAAGAAAGTTGAAATGGATTAGTGACTTAAATATCAAATAAACGATAGAAATTGTCTAATATAAAAAAAAAATACTCAGCCTCCAAGTTAATTATATTTTAGTGTACACTAGTAAGATGTTCATTTAAAATTATTGAAATGGCTGTATACTACATTATGAATAACATAACGAAAAATAAAAGCACTAATAATCACTATTTTTGACCACAATGCAAGAAATGTAAGCACCATTTATCACTATTAAATACTATAAAAAATTTATAGCACTAGATCTTAGATCAGAAAAATTTGCAAAAATGAAGAAAGAAGCAAGTTTTCACCCTTAAAATTGAACAGGGAATGCACATACGTGTTTCAGAAGTCTCCTAGCACGAGTTCAC
>JAPYZL010024945.1:0-10484 GCA_030522825.1 Platygaster orseoliae | reverse complement strand
CACCTCGTTCGAAAAAAACAATTATATATTATACCAAATACAAATGATTTTGTAAAAACGTATAGAATCTGAAAGTATACATTAAAATTTGAGTACATTAATGAGGTTTAACTTGAATATTATGTTTCTTAATGTAAAAACTACAATAATGTAAAAAAATTGCTGGTGGACGATGACTTTTTTTGCGCACTGTATGTATTCTGCAGAACAAACGTACAATTTTTGAGAGCTGTAGAAAGTACATTGATGTTGACATCATTTTGCTGTTTGAAGGCAAGCTTATGATGCTGCTGTGATGATGCACCGATTGCGACGTAGTGTTTGCGAGTCAAGCGCTGATTGTGACGTTCCATTCATGACGTTATCACACATCAAAGAGGCCGAGTGCATAAATCGTATTATGATTACAGAATATCACCAATGTATAAACGCTAAAATTCATAAAAAGCATGGATTGAAATCATATAATTGCAAGAGGAATTTATGAAAAAAGTGAGATTCAAAAGCACTAAAATAAGTACTCAGTTAATAGACCAGCAATGAATTCCACTGTTAATTGATTTTGAAGTGGCAAGAAAAATTTTGTTAATTTTTTTCACTGTTCTTTTTTTCATCCTGCAGAAAAAAAACAGGTAGAGGAAAGGCACGAAAGTTGAGTCGGCACGTAGGATGAGACAGCTGAATATTTTCACTTCATTACATTCAGGACTGAAATATTCATGCTTTTGGGTAGACATTTCATTAGTAGAAACTTTTTGTAAAAGAGAGTAGTATACCTGAGCGGGTTCAAGGGCACTTGGCCGACATGCTTTCCCCCACCACTTTTTAAGGACTATTCAGAATGTGTTCGGGTTCGAGGGCACTTTTTAAGGACCAATCAGAATGTAGGAGAGTTCTGAGGCACTTTGTTCCCCCACCACTGTCGAATTTGAAAAATCATAAATAAATTGTTCCCCCACCACTATCCGATCGACCAATCATATGGCTTCATGGAGTGAGCGGGTTACGATCGTCTCGTAGTTCGAGCGCACGTCGAATGCACCCTTTGACTCGGCGGAGTCAGTCAGGTTGCGCTTCCCCCACTCTCGTGCTCACCCACCCGTGCTTCACGTTCATTGGTGCGTTGATTGAACGCGCTTCCCCCACCCTCGCGCTCACCCACCACTGCCGTGCTTCATGTTCATTGGTGCGCTCATTGGTCTGTGCGAGTTAATATAGCCAAGCGTTCGAGCCGGTTGGATCAGTCGCGTCAGGGCCCCTCGACTCTCGGATTTGATGGTACGGAAATTCCGGTTCCCTACTCCCCTTAAAATAGTTCCCGGTACGTTAAGTGCAGCGCTCTAGTCAGTTGCAGTCAGCTGTAGTCAAGAATCATGTATCTTTGTTTTGATTCTCATTTCATTGTTATTCTCTGGTTAATTATTTAGGTAACTAAGCGATTTGCATTTTTCGGAAAAAAAGGTTCAAAAATGGTGTTATAGTTCTGCTTTCATGGGTGCAATGGGAAAACCGATTTGCATACGATTCCAACGATAAAAAGGAGATTGTGGCTCACAAATATTGGGCGACCGGAATCGTGAGGTGAGTTTATTTATATTTAAAAAAAAAACCTTTGTAAAATAAGTAATAATTGAACGCAATAGTTAAATTTTACGCGAAAGACCAAAAAATTAAAAAAATATCCGAAATAATTAACGTTATTCACTAATTTTCGTAAAATCAGACTTGCGAAAAGCAAACATGCATTTTCAGTTGCCGGGTAACTTTATAATACTAGTTGTAAAATATTTATTTAACGTTTTTTTAATGCAAAGTTTAATAGTAATTGATGCAAGTCTTTATTTTGGCCGTAATCTATGAAATAATAAGAAAACAGCGCATGTTCAGCTTCTGTTTTAATTTTTATTATTTCACAATTTCATTTTCCAATTTTAACAGGAAATTATTCACACGAATAAAATTTTTTTTAACAACAAACCAGCTTACAAATAGCTGTAGATTTTATTTAAAAATTTCTCTCAACACTTTTGTCGATACACATGATTAAATTTACATGTACCTGTTTTTATATCATTAACATGGACTTGAGAAATGAAATAAAAGTTGTGAAATATTCATTTAAATTTGTTTATAAATGCAAAGTATAATAGTAATCAGAGATGGGCATAACAAATTACATTTGTAATTAATTACACAATGAAATACAAATACATGTAACGAATTACTTCTTCAATTATTAAATTACTAGTATTTGTGTAATTCGAAAGTAATTCGTTACTTGTATTTTATTTAGGGGTCTCAAATTACCAAATTACATGGAATTTAATAATTGAAGAAGTAATTCGTTACATGTATTTGTATTTCATTGTGTAATTAACTACGAATGTAATTTGTTATGCCCATCTCTAAATACTATTATACTTTGCATTAAAAAACACATTTAAATAAATATTTTAAAACTTGTAATTCATTTTTCAAGTCCATATTAATGAAATAAAAACAAATACATGTAAATTTTATCATGTTTATCGACAAAAGCGTTAAGAGAAATTTTCAAATAAAATCTGCAGCTGTTTGTAAGCTGGTTTGTTGTTTCAAAAAATTGTTTTCATGTATATAATTTCCTGTTAAAATAGGAAAATGAAATTGTGAAATAAAAAATATTAAAACAGAAGCTGAACATGGGCTGTTTTCTTATTATTTCATAGATTCCGGCCAAAATAAAGACTTGCATCAATAACTATCACACTTTGCATTAAAAAACGTTAAATAAATATTTTACAACTAGTATTATAAAGTTACCCGGCAATTGAAAATGCATGTTTGGTTTTCGCAAGTCCGATTTTACGAAAATTGGTAAATAACGTTAATTATTTCGGATATTTTTTTAAAGTTTTAGTCTTTCGCGTAAAATTTAATTATTGCGTTCAATTACTGTTTATTTTACAAAGGTTTTATTTTTAAATATAGATAAACTTACCTAACGATTCCGGTCGCCCAATATTTGTGAGCCACAATCTCCTTTTTATCGTTGGAATCGCGTGCAAATCGGTTTTCCCATTGCACCCATTAAAGCAGAACTTTAACACCATTTTTTAACCGTTTTTTTTTCCGAAAAATGCAAATCGTTTAATTACCTAAATAATTAAGCAGAGAATAACAATGAAATGAGAATCAACACAAAGATATATGATTCTTGACTACAGCTGACTGCAACTGACTAGAGCGCTGCACTTAACGTACCGGGAACTATTTGAAGGGGAGTAGGGAACGGGAATTTCCGTACCATCAAATCCGAGAGTCAGGGGGCCCTGACGCGACTGATCCAACCGGCTCGAACGCTTGGATATATTACTCGCACAGACCTATGAGCGCACCAATCAGCGTGAAGCACGGCAGTGGTGGGTGAGCGCGAGGGTGGGGGAAGTGCGTTCAATCAGCGCACCAATCAGGTTGAAGCACGGTTGGGTGAGCGCGAGAGTAGAGGAAGCGCGACCTAACCGACTCCGCCGGGCGCCGAATCAAAGGGTGCATTCGACGTGCACTCGAATTACGAGACGGTCGTAACCCGCTCACTCCATGAAGCCATATGATTGGTCGATCATATAGTGGTGGGGGAACAATTTATTTATGATTTTTCAAGTTCGACAGTGGTGGGGGAATAAAGTGCCTCAGAACTCTCCTACATTCTGATTGGTCCTTAAAAAGTGGTGGGGGAAAGCATGCCGGCAAAGTGCCCTCGAATCCGCACACATTCTGATTGGTCCTTAAAAAGTGGTAGGGGAAAGCATGCCGGCCAAGTGCCCTCGAACCCGCTCAGGTATACTACTAAGGAGGGGGGCGATTATTATCCCTTCCTGTATTTTATACAGCGCGTTGCCAAGAATCTCTCGAAAAAAGTGAAGCCAGCATCATGTTCAGACATGAAAAACGAAGTGTTATGCGTTGGAAGAATGTATATATAACATTTTCACTACAGTTTTACTTCTACTTTAATATTTTGGTGAAATTTTTAACATTTGGAGTCCATGTGACAAAAATATGCATCTTGCCGAAATAGCATCGATGCACGTAGGTTGAGACACGTTTAGGCACGTAGTTTGAGACACTGTAAAATTTCCGACGCTGCATATTTCGGGTGGGTTATACACACACACACACACGCGCGCGCGCGCGTGTGTGTGTGTGTATCACATTCAATGACTTCTCATGTTCGGAATCACATTTGAATAACATCAGCAATGTTTTCTTTTTTTGTTTATGTGTGTTACATTTTTTATGTGTAACATTTATACGCGCTGTAGGGGCAACAGCTGGTGCTAGAGTTTTTACTCGCCAAAATGTATCACTTTGGCCTATCACTGACCTTTTAATGTTTTGGTGATGCTAAATTATAATATGCTAAATATGCTAAAAATAACTAAATATGCTAAATTATATTCAAAAATAATCAGCATACCTACGACTTAGTACGAGTCACTATGAAATTTTCGGAAAAAAATTCATTATTTTGTGATTAAGAGAAAATTGCAGGTATCTGATCGCGAAAAATGCATAAATGATAGTATTCTGCGATCAGATGACGATTTATCTGACCAAAAAAAAATTCTTTATATATTTTACTTTATCTCAATTTGGTTTGCTTCTTACACTTTTTCCACTTATTTTCTATTATTTTCTATTACTTTCACTTATCCCTTATTTTCAGAAAAACCTCCAGAATAAATGTTTAGGCAATAAACAATAAAAATTGTGTGGTTTGATTAACTTTGGTTGGATTTTAAAAGAAAAGTTTTGACTGTCTCAACCTACGTGCCAAATTTTTTCGGTGCCAAATATTGTACGTTTCGAATATGGCCTATAAAATTTTAATTTTTCAACGAAATCTATTTCTGTCAAAACTCATGTATAGATCGTGATATTAGCTTTCCTACGGTATGTAATTTTAAACTTTGACCTACCAGGGTGAAAAATGGCAACCCCAAAAAGAAACTATGATCAACCTACGTGCCTCTCCCCTAAATAAATAATAGTAAAAACACAATGAAAATTCATCATTTAATATGCCTTTGTAAAAAAAGTGATGAAAGAAAAACAATAAATAACACTATAGCCTACACTTCACATTTATAGTATTCAGACGCGGCTAACTAGATAAAATAAAGTTGTGTCATATTTTAAAAGTCTGAGATATATGTCAGTATATTGAAACTCATCATATGAACTTATATTATACTTAGATACTTACTTAGAAATCTTTTTAAATTTATCATGAGTGATTGATTATTTTAAATGTCATAGGCAGATTATTTTAAATGTCATAGGCAGATTATTTTAAATGTCATAGGCAATGCAAGCATTAGTAGACTCGATGCATCTTTTATGGAAAGCGCTATCAAATTAGCGCATATTTCGTAACTAGGACCTTAAGCTTGGCTTTTTGGGCGAGGACCAATTTATCAGCCTCGGCTACGCCTCAGCAGATAAATTGGTCCTCGCCCAAACAGCCACGCCTCAGGTCCAAGTTGCAAACGATATTTTTTGCAAAATACGCACAAAATGGTGCTTCTGGCACATGAAAATAAACATGGAGGGGGTGCATTTGCGACATGGCGCACCACGCGCAAACGCGTGAAAGATTTACGTCCGTTGCACTTGACACAGGGTGACACGTATCACGAAACGCGGTTTTCGCGTGTTTTTTACTCTTTCACTTGCGGTTGCAACGCAGTGAAGATTGTCGTTTTTTCACAACTCGAACATCGAAAACTCGATTTCCCACGTCTGCCAAAGATGGCGTAACTGAGCGATTTCAGGTTTGTAGGCAAGCCAAGGCCAAAATTGTAGGCAAGCCTCGAAGCGGCTTGCCTACAATTTTCCGCCCTAACCCATATGGCTCTGCGCCGCCAACTTGACGTCTACGGTAAAACTCCCGATCCTCAACTTGTGAAATATACTATTGTTTCTTGTTTGATTATTTTGGTCAACGCGAGGTTACACGGGGCAATGGCGGCCATTTTGAACTAGAGTTTGCTTTCTCTATCTCTCCTGGTAAGGTAAGAGAGAGAAAGAATATACATACAGACGCATACACGCGCCTTTAGTAATAATAGGGATAATATTGTCCCTGGTTGTCTACCGGTAATAAAGACTACCTCTAGGTATTAAAGATTAAAAACATGCACTCAAATGCGACGCCTACATCGAAATGATCGAAAACAAATCGCTGGTCGGAAATGCGCATCCTTCGTGTTTGTTTTTAGGTGACAGAAGCAACTTTTTTGTGCATGTTTTGCAAAAAAATAATTTTTAATATAAGAACACCATGAAAGTTATATGTACATACTTTGTGAAGATTGGAGGATTGCAGGACACTTGCTTGAAATCGTGTGCCTGAAAGCACATATGTCTGAACGTAAACGTCTGAATCTATCAAATTTTGCCCGAATATATTTATTATTTGAATTTTAAGAAGTTACTGTCATTTTACAAACATTTCACGTTCATATATACTTTTTAATTATTAAAAGACATTACTTAAAGAACTTCGCTTGTCGCATATACACCGTTTCGCGCATTATGAACAAATCTTAATTAAGGAACTCTACTTTTCGAAAATACGATTTTTCTCGCGTTTTCGTGAGAAAACCTTTGCCAGTAAAACCTTGCTTTTCACAAATTTTCTGTTTCGTTTTTTTTTAAAGAACCTTACTTTCAAAGTTGGGTTTCGAAAAAAATGCACCTTCAGACAAATTTCCTCGACCAAACGTACTTGGGTTTCTGTGCTTTCGGGCAAACTCGGGTTCGGATAGTTGTGTTCGAGCAAGTGACTTCTGGTTCTGACGAGAGGTGCAAATCCGTGTTACTAGAAGTAACTGACTCCTTTTCATATTATAAGAGGTTCAGTCTGCAGATTGTACGGTCATACATTTAATTGTTGCTCGATAATCAAATGTATCTGCTGCACTTTCTAAGGAAAATTTGTGTCATTCATTTTAATTTATAATTTTTGAAAGTATAAAAGAAATAAAAAATAACTCATACGAATAATACGACAAATACACAATAATAGACAATAGCAACTGCGACACCAAGATGCATTTACCAGGATTACTGAACAGTAAGTTTTATAAATTCTGATGATAGCCCACGAATAAATTTTAATCTTCATTTATTTGTCAGTCTTTTATATATTCTCAAAACATTATTTTAGCAAGTTCCCAGATAACAATTGTGAATTCACCACCAATTCATCGTGAGGAATTTAGTGAATTTTTTATTCATGATGTGAATTCACCAACGCACACAGATGCGTCCTCCTCAGGAATACACTGGGCATTCACGCCGTGAATCGCTTTCGCCGTATGAATTCACTAAGAATTCATCAAGTGCATTTTTCATAAATGACGCGTGCGCCTGTAATACATATTGCAGAATCGCATTGTAAATAAAAGATTCAGCTTATTTAACAAATGTTCATAGGAAAATAAATAATATCTACACCAAAATAGAATTGAAAATCAGGTTTTATTGTTACATAATTTTCATCCAGTGACAATTCTTGGAATAAGCATGTTTTTTTTATTTGAACCGACATTTTTTTTTCACTGAACTTTAATGTCTGCTCCGCCACAGATAATGATTGGTAATTGCTGCTAATGTTGAATCGCGAATCCAAATCCAAAATCACACGCCGCCGCGCCACTGAATTGACTGAAATTCAAAAATCGCGAAAGTGAGGTTAGGGTTATTGTTTACCTTGCGTCATGGAATCCAAAATGGATATAGATTCTTAGGTGATAAAAACTGGTGATTCTGATGTTTTTCGTTCAAAATTAGGTGACGTTATTTTTCTTACCTTTTTTTTAAATATCTGCTGCGCCACAGAGAATCCAAAATCGCTAAAATCCCAACACACACGCCGCAGCACTAACTGCATATTGATACTGACAAAATTGGACGAAATTGTCAAAATCGAACGCGACTAATATGAACGCGCCGGGAATTCACTGTGCATTCACTGCAGTGAATTCATGCGGTGGATTTTTGGTGAATTTTCCGCAGTTTCAGTGCGCATGCGCTATGCCTTATTTCACATACTGAGTTCATGAGGAATTCATCTTGCCAGAAATTGTTGAAATTCACACATGTGAATTTATAAAAAATGTGCGCTGTGAACATTTTCCATGAGATGGTATAAGGTAAAAGGGAAGATTATTTGGGAGGAGAATGTCGCTACCTGCTCCAGCCTCCCGAAAGGACTAAAATGATGAATAATAGTTTCATAAATGTGTCTTCATCAGTAGATCTCGAAGGTGCTGTGAGGTCCCCAAAGGTCCTTTCGATTTGTCCACGCTACGTGTTGTTGATGATAAGCTGACATTGTATAAAATAGATGGTAAAACGCAAAATAAACGCAAAATAAACGCAAGGTATCCTAGCCAAGGTCTGTGAAAAGCTCATAGATCATAATTTTCGAAAAGCTGATGAATCGTGGGAAAAAAATTTGTTTTCAAAGCACCCGTCACATTGACATTCTTACAGTCTGTATCATTATAAAAAATTGAGTGTATGAATTGAAGATAACATATGTAGTGGTTTAGCCACCATTCCAAAAAGGGGTGATATCCCTATTAAAAACACTTTAAAAAGTAAAAAAAAGTTGTCGGGTAATACAAAACATAAAGAAGTTCGTCAAAGTTTTGATTTTTTTTCTTTGATCGAAATAAAAAAGTTTACAAAAATTAGTTCGATGATCATTGACAAACATTAAAAAATATAACGAAACAAAAAATAATGATATAAAATTGTCGGCCAGACTATATTATATGATTAAATTTTGCTTTCTTGGCATAAATACTAAATAATAATTATGAGCAATGGAGAGAGATTGCGGTTACACACGATTTCATGTGTACACTAGTCCTACACTAGTCCTACACATGTAACAAAAAGGCCCGACAACATCCTCTTTTTGCAGTAAATTACCATTTATGGTCATATAAATGCTTATACGGTATACTAATCACATCATAATCATTTACCTAAGGGTTTTCTAAGAACAACCGGCTTTTTTCACTCGAGCACAATTGGTGTTATACATATTTAAAAAATTGTTCATTTCTGGCATTTTACTCAATTATTTGACGATTGTAAATTTTTGTCGGCTTCTGATTTGCTGTAGTAAATATTACGTCTATTTACGTTAAAATGTGATTGTTGTATAATGTTTTCAGCAATTATTTGCAAAAACCTGCAGATTAATTAAACTTTTATTAAAATTTGTTGGATTTTCAGGGTTCAATAAAACCGAGTTTCGTTATTGAAAAGTAACTTTTATTTCGGACGCGTCAATCCCGGATGAAAGTAGGTCAAAGACTGTTTGGCTCGCGTCTATGCCCCCGCGCACGCACACCAGCATCAGCGCTGCCCGAGCATCAGGGCCGTATTAAGTGAGAACGGGGCCCCCAGTGATGTACAATCTCAACACTCCCTCCCATCACCCAGGGTCCCTTCGATCGTCCCAATTCCACCATTTTCACACATCCAACGCAATCCGAATACAAGCAAAACGCAATCATTCAGACCAATGAGTCCCGTAGTAAATGAACAAAAACTAATACATAACCACATCTATCAAATAAAGAAAAGAAACACACGACAAACACGAAGTAATCACATCTCAGGAGCAAGGGCAGGCGCGGCGGAACAGCTTCAAGCAATGTGTTGTGTTTGGAAGTGGGGGAACGGTGATAAGGAAGAGAAAGTTGTTTGTTAGGTGTCAAAAAATTGTATTCTGCACGCGTTTACAAAGCTTTATTCTCAAAAAAATTTTAACTCATTGTGTAACGTAATAAAAATGGAATTATTTTTCTAAATATAAAAAAATTGCTTCTTATGCAACTGTACATGTTATATATAATAACACAATACTTTATAAGATTAGCATTTTTTTATTGCACTGATGTTCGAACATTCAGTTTTTCGCGAAGACAGCAGTTCGTTTCGTAGTTCGAGAAATGAATTCGTTCATTAACATTTCAAGGTTAATTTTATCAACTTTATTGTGATAGATATGCAGGATTACAAGATTATTTAATCTTTTTTGTCCCATTGTCGCCCGAATATAACTTTTTAGTCGTTTTAATACCGAAAAAATTCGTTCATTTGTACATGATGAGCCAGGTATCGTCATTAAAAGGCGAATAAATCTGACAAATTCAGGTACAATGTTAAACGACCAATCATTTTGTCGAAGAAAATCTACAACATCTTTCAAATTTTTTATATCTTTGCCAGTTTTTTTAGCTAAAGTTAAAAACATGTCTCTATCACTCACAAGGTTTTCTTCGGAAAAATCATTCTCATACTCAACGATTGGTTTCGAATCTGTACGAGGTTTGTTCAAAAAGTATCGCGAATTTCATGTTTTTTCAAGAATTATTTATTTATTCATGAATATCTATTTTGTCCCCTTCAAAGTA
>JAPYZL010024940.1:0-16846 GCA_030522825.1 Platygaster orseoliae | reverse complement strand
ATTTGAAGGTTGGTACTATATAAAAATAATATGCATTTAATACTAGCGACGCTATCTATGTGTCAGACCGGGGACTTATCAGCCAACCTGTTAATTTCTGACCCCTGCTGAGAGTTAGAGAAATGATGAATTACCTGACTGTTAACGTGAAAGTTTTTTTCTCACGCTAAACCGTGGGAGAAGTACGTATTTCTCCCACGCTGTGATCAGCTGATATAACATGGCGGCCCTGCGTATCAATGTGGGTATAGCGGGTATATCTGAATCTTCCTTCGTCACATTCAATAAATCCAATATGGCCGCCGTGGAGAATTTGAAATCCACGTACGTAACAAATGTAACTTTCATATTTCCCGCGTAGACCATATTGGATTTTTCGATTGTGACGGCGGAGCTATAATCGTTGTTGATCGAATCCACGCGATTGTGCGCCATAACCTCAAAGTAAACGCAACGTAAACAACCGGACGTCAACAACCGTAAACAAGCCACAAAGTGAAAAACAACAGAAAACAACACATAATTTTAGTTTAATAAAGTAAATCAGAAAAATGTAAGACACTGAGGAAAATTTTTTTGGATAAAGATAGTTTTTCAACAATAATTTAGCTTTTGAAGACAAAAAGTTTACATGAAGGAAATTTAGGAGAAATTTTCTTTGGTAAAAACTCATTGTAAAAAGTAATGCATAACTACCGATTCAACCCGATGGAGCATGAATTAGTAGAATATGACTTATTTTTTGGAGCTCATTTTTTTTTAAACTAGTGATTTGAATAATAAAAGAAAGTTTTGTCACTATTCGAGTTACAAATAGAAAAGTTGAAAATTACTGGGTACATGAAATAATTAATCTTTGTCAATTTCCTAGTCAAATTAAAATAATTCATAATAAAATATTCAAATAGAATAAAATAAAAAAATATTAATATTAATATGAAAAAAATTATATAAAAATCATATAAAATATGAATAAATATTGTAATTAATACCTTATATAAAAATTACGATCATAATTATCATTAATTAATTAATCACTACTTATAAGGGGTCGTCCATAAATTACGTAACGCTCCTAGGGGGGGGGTCTTGTTCGATGTGACAACTTGTGACATTGGGGGGGAGGGGGGTCGAGCAGAATGTGACGTAACAAATTTTAAACATATTCATATAATCTTGATCGATAAAAAAGTGCTATTAGTATTTTTATTTTTCATTTGAAGACTCCGTTACGTTAAACCTTGGGGGGGGGGGGGGTCAAGCCAATGTGACAGTTTGTGACACAGGGGGGGTGGGGGTCAAAAAATACTAAAAATTGCGTTACGTAATTTATGGACGACCCTTAAATCAAACAAATACTAATTGTCGAATAAATATCATCAATTCCAAATAAAAGAGTAATTTTTCCACTCTTTAGTAGTGTTTTTGGAATCGTCATTCCTACTACTCAATCAAATTTTCATTTGTCATACATAATGAAAATTTCCAGGATCACATTTTCCATTGTGGCCAAAAAAAAAAATGTTTTTTTGCATCAAGATACTGTTTGAGAAATAACATTATAACAACTCCCGCATCGATTAAAAAGCAATCTCGAAAATGCAACGCTCTCATCGTCTCGTAAATTGATACGGGCGAGATAAAATGGGGCGCAAGATTATGTTTCCAGCGCTGGCGTGTCAATCTTATCCCACCGATATATCGTTCCAAGTCAAGGATCTTGACGCAAGCCCAAATCCCTTACTCGACACGAAACTCTCGATCGGATGGCAATGCTGAGATTTTTTTGCCACCCTCCTCTCTCCCCCCTCCTCCATTTTCCAACCACTCTCCTTAACTTCATGAGCTTTTATTCTTGTTCCTTATTTGGATCGGTACGAAAATTCGAGTGGGCGACCCCGTCAGGCTTTGATCGACGGCCAAGTTTCCGGCACTTCCTCTCTTTCTCTCTCTCTAAACGTAAAATGCTCTCTCCTCGACGCGTTTGGCAGGCGAAAGTCTTCAATTTGATCCGCTTTGCCGTAACAGGGACAGATCCAGAGTTTTAGGGAAGACAAAGTAGATGGTTGAACTTGATTTTCATGATTACTTCATATTTTTCTAGTCAAGAAAACATTTTTTTATTGCAATAAAGACTGCATCAATTCGCTGAAAAATTTGTATTATTTAATTTTTTTCAAATAAGTCAATCAATTACTTTATATTAAAGGTTAATCTCTATCTTTACTCCAAAAAATTGCAAAAAATAAACATTTTTTTACTGATCGACATTTTTCTTTAGCTTCTCTTCAGTAACTTGGACCAACTCTTTTTACACCTTATTTTGTAATACAGCTCCGTTGTTCTGTGTATGGATATATTCTGCACAGAAAATTTCAACTCATCGGAAAATCCCTTGCGGAAATAAATAGCCTCCCAAACTTTTTCCGCTTGCACTTGTAGGTCATAAATAAGCTTTCCTCGGGATAGTTGTACCCAGAAAAATCCGGGAAAGTTGGCTCTAATAACGCACACGCGTCGGATTTTTGCATGACAATTCCCGGGTAAAAAAGTTGCCCGAGGAAGGATTAGAATCTCATCCTTCTCGCGGGATGAAAAAAAAGGAACATGTAAAAACGACTCGTGAAAAGCGCGAAAAGCGAAAAGGGCGTCGAGCATGTTTTCGAGCAACTTTTTGGTACGATAACTTTACTCGCGAGAGTAATTGCGACATTGCATCGGGTTTCCTGGCTCGTCTTCCCGTATACTAGGACGCATTCGTCCAACGAGTTTAAGAAGTAGGGTTAATTTACACGAGGGAAATGAGGGATAATTCGATGCTTTTCGCGGTTAGTCAAGTGCTTCCGGGATTTACGAAGTTTACTAGTAAATCCCAGGATGTGAATACGCTTGTTTCGATTACAAAATTCAGTAACAATTAATTTTTTTTTGTGTGTTAAAAAAATTTCGAAATTTCTTTTACACGGAAAAAACAATACGGTTGTCACAACCTCATAAATAGTAACATTTGCCCCAACTATTTTCATGGTGTAGACAAACTCATTTCTGGTTAGTGCAACAACATTAAAAGTTACTGCAATTTTTGTGAAGCTCGTAGTAACTTTTAATGTGGTTGCACCAACCACAAGTGAGGCTGTCTACACTATTAAAATAGTTGGGGCAAATGTTACTCTTTACGAGGTTGTGACAACCATATTGTCTTTTCCGTGTAATTCCAGTAAATAATGCGAATCTTTATTTATATGCATGATTATTGTGGAGTTTAGGATTATTTATTGTTCATGAAGAATCTTTATCGGGTAATTGTGATTTAATGAGCGAATTAGCTCGTCGTTTCCCTTGCGAATTGCGATTTGTTTTGATTAAGAACCAATCGCGTTTTTACGCGCTTTTGGAAACGAATGGAAGCAATTTTGTGCTTCATTTTCTGACCCTGTGGGTTTCGCAACGTGATTGGTCGTTTCGCGAATCAATTAATAAGCGTTTTATTGATGTTTCACAGAGACTCTTTTGATGTTTCAGCCGGGGCAGCTCCCGAGAAAATTAGCCAGAGGCCAAATTCCGCACACAATCATCAGCCGCTCGCAAGAGGTAAATTTTTTTTTCATATTCGATCTATTCGATTAACTGAATAACGATAAAATGCTGTGAAATCATGATACTTTGATAAAGTTCGATTTAGAAAAAAAATGACATTTCTCAAAATTCAGGGAGTTTTTGTGGGTTTTTGCAATTTTCATGAACTTCTAGGTACTTCTGATGATTCCTTTAAATTTTTATTAGTTTCAGAAAATGATTGTTGCTTTTTATTTGGTTCGTTTTCGAATACTTCAAAGAAATCATTGCGAAATTTTCATAAATGCGAAATTTTTGATTGATTGTTTAGTTTTAATACAAGTTCGGCCAAACATTTTCAACAATTTCAAAGTTCAACATTTCTGCCAAATTGATGTAAACGGTTTGTCAAAAATCACAAATAATGTTCGTGGTAATTTAATTAAATGTTTGATTACCTTCAGAAAATTACCAAAATTGTGTGTCGTTACCACATTTATCTACATTTCAATTTTTTATCTTCTACGTAAATGAACTAAAAAATTTCACATTTAATGAGAGAAACAAGTTTCATAATTCATGTTTACAAAACTTCATTATAACTTGACTTTCTAAATATATCGCCAAAAAACATTGGTAAACAATAATAATAATTAATTAAAAAAAATTATGCAATCTAAATTCTGGTATTCTTTAATTAAAGAACTAAAAAGTGCTAGATGCTTAGAGCCAAAAAACTCTTAATAATTATTAAAAATGGCACACACAAAAAAAAATCTCTTAAACTCGTAATGACGGATATAAAAAAAATACGCTATGAATGTTTTGAAGCTTTCGTGACTCCGGTAAAACACGCAAATTACTGGAATGCGAGGAGAGTTGAAAAATTCTTCGGTGTTGAAATCATAATATTATTAAGGGCTGAAAACGTCGAATGAAAGGACGGCGGGTGGAGTGATTGTCGACCTAATTTCAAATGCTTAAAGATTAACAAACGCAACTTGCCTCGGCACATTGTGCCCGAGGATTTTCCAGCATTTGAGTTTCAAGCCGTTTGTTTTGTCACAGGATTTTCCAAACAAAGGAAATCTCATTGTACACCCTGGGTCCGATGTAGAAGTAATTATTTGGTTAATTGAGAAGTTGAAGAAAATGGCTGAATCGAATAATAATCAAATTTTAAGATATAGCAGCGTTTTTTTAAGTTACACATAAATAGTTTTATAGAAAATATAAAACACATAAATAGTTTTATTCAACGCCGTGAAGTAATGGCTCGTTTCTCCCACGTTTGTATCTTATAAAACTCGCATTTCTTCACGTTGTTGAATAAAATATGGTCCTTGACTAGTGTAGAAAAGGTTTTTAACTCGTCTGATTACAACGCTCGCCTACGGCTCGCGTTGCAACCATCAGACTCGTTAAAAAAACTTTCCCACGACCCCTGCTGAGAGTTAGAGAAATGATGAATTACCTGACTGTTGACGTGAAAGTTCTTCTCTCACGCTAAACCGTGGGAGAAGTACGTACTTCTCCCACTCGCGTGTTTACCGCTCTCGCTACGCTCGCGCGGCAAATTACACGCTCGTGGAATGTTCTCCTTCTCCAACTAGTCGCACAATATACTATTACTCGCATCAATGATTATAGTATATCTCTTGTATTTATGCAGAAGTTTGTATCAAATTTTCTTGAAATTCAACGAATCGTAAAAAGTTTCCAGAATTATAATATATCCTTATGATTTATGTATTTCATTGTCATTGATAGAATCAAGTATTATATACATTGTAGTACAGTTTTCCGAAAGTAAAGTTTCCAAACGGATATTTTTCCCAAAAAAATCCGTTAAAAAAGTATATTTTCAAATTACAATTTCGTTGGATACTTTTTTGTAAAATTATTTTTGTTTAATTTTTGGCAAAGGACTTTTCGACTCAGAAAAATATGAAGAAAATTTAGGTAAATTTTGGTACATGGTTTTTATTCCCACTTCTCGTAAGAGCGCGTTTATTGTTGAAATTTCGAACTTGAATAACTGTTTTTTCGAGTTTTGTAAAAGAATAGCAAAGGGAAAATCGTCTTAGAATTTCATGAGGAATCTATGATTTCAAGGATTTCCGCAAATTATGAAACACCCTGTATACAAATAACCAAAGGCCATTGAGGTATTTATTTTTTGCTTCTTATTTGTATAAAGTCTGTGGGTAATTACTATTGAAACTATTAGATCGTAAATTGTTAGTCTCGATAACCTTGTCACTGGAGAACATTGCCCATTCACCGCTTTATGAAGTGGAACTGAAAAATGTCTTTTTTGTATTTCTAAGGTAAAGGTTATTTTGTGTTGTGCTAATATTTCTTCAAGCAAAGAACATTATATTTGTTGTATTAGAATTTTACTTAAAAAAAAAACTCTTGCATACCTGCTCTCTACATAATTTAAGTGAACTTGTTCCACATTAAATATTTCTGAAAATCTGGATTCTGTGATATGTAGTTATGAAGTTTTCAATTTTAGAATTTGAAATATTTTTGCTTTTTATAAGTGAATGTGGAATTTCAGACTCAGTAAACTTTAATCAGTTGATTTTTGAATGATTGAATTAGCGGTAATTTCAGCAACTGATTGAGCACTTAACTCGAGAACTCCCCCCCCCCCCCCTCAAATGCATACCTGTATCTGCTACTGATGTCGATTAAATTTTGTTTAATGAAAATTAATAAACAAACTAAATACGACAACTTTTTTGTAATATCGTACGAATTTTGAAAACTGCATAAGTCTGCAAAAACTGAAATATTTTTAAAAAAGTCTTAAAACCTAAATCAGTAACTTTTGAGGCATGTGAAAAATGTCTTTCAATGCAGGCATATAAGCCATGTTGAGGAAAATGGTATAGCGAAAGAAAAGCTTTTTTGAAAGCAAAAAATTAGCCTTGGGTTTCGACAAGCGCCCGCGGCTCGTAAAAGAAACGAAAAAAGCGATCAAGATCGCGCGACGTCCCTTCGGATTACTGGCGTTTCTCGTTCGTGCGGAACGCGGCTTTTCAAATCAATCGCGACAAAAAGTGACGAGGATCGTTTATCAAGGAGCGCCATTCACCAGAAATGCCTATCGTGATTCGCCAACTAAATTAAATTCCCATCCCTTTTCCCAGTAAAACGCAAAAACGTGATTGAGCTACATTTGAAAACTTGGGAACAGAAAACATTTTCAATCATTGGTTTTTTAAGATGAGTGATTTTTATTTGAGTTGCTAGTAAAAAATTGTCAAAATGAACAAAAGGAATTTGTAAATTTTAAAGTATATAAAACTGCAGCGTTTTTTAAACTACTGTAAAAACGATTCGACATAACTCACTTGTACAGTAATGCGGGAGCTAGAGTCAATTTTGGCGAAGCCGTACGTTTTTGCCCAAGCCGAAGGCGAGGGTCAAAATAGGCGAAGCCAAAATTGACGATAGCTCACGATTCTGAACAATATTTTTCATCACAATAGCCTCAAAGTCACGTCGAAATGTCCGGTTTGAGGTTAGAGTGATGAAAAAGTTTTTTTAAAAGATAGCAGAAAGAAAATTTTTTTCAATATATTTTGAAGTATAAAAATAGCTTTTTTATATCTTCATTTTATTTCACATTTATTTTTTATTGAATTATTATAACTTATCGTGTGCAAAATTGTATAATTTAAGGTCAGTGATTGTGTAAAAAACAATACTGCGAACAAGCAGTAATAAAATAGCTGACAAAGAAAAAAAAATCTAAGAAAAGCAAGCGACTATCAATTGATTTTTTTTTTAAATATAAAATATTTGTTTGAGGAACCTTAAGAAATATGTAATCCAATTTTTAGAAATACCACAAACTATTGATTTTTGTGAGTTTTAAGGCCCAGCGCATAATGAATACTCTAATTTAACAATACAACTAGTGCAACGCTATAGCGACGCATTTGCGTTACACGAACTGTGTCAAGGATAATATAATTTTGAATATGTTCATAAAGTTTACAACGTTGACAAATCACAGGAAAATTTTTTTCAAAGAATTACCATAAATAATGTGAACCCTTGGAAAAACGAATTTGACGAAGCCCCTAACAATTTTAAAAAAACTCAAGAATACAAAAATACTGAGAATTTTGATTCAAATTCTAAAATTTGAAATACTAAAGTTAAGAATGCTGATTCGAATTCTGTAATTTGAATTCTGAATTCAAAAATTTTGATTCGAATTCTGAAATTTAAATTCTAATTTCAAAAATTCTGAATTCAATTCTGAAATTTCAATTCTAGAATAAAAAATACGGATTCAAGTTATAAATTCGGAAATTCACTGAAAAAATTCAAGAATTAACTGAAAGAAAGAACAAATTGAAAGAATTCAATGTGAAACTTCACTGAATTCTGAAAATTCAGATTCATATTCTTAAATTTGATGATGAACTTGAGAATTCACTGAACTCAGTGAAAAAATTCAAGAATTTAAAAATTCTGAGAATTCTGATTCAAAATCTGAAATTCGAATTTTAAATTCATAAATTCTTATTCAAATTCTAAAATTTGAATTCTAATTTTAGAAATTCTGATTCCAATTCTGAAATTTGAATTCTAGATTCGAAAACTCTTATTCAAATTCAGAAATTTAAATTCTAATTTCAAAAACTCTGAATTAAATTCAAGAATTTCAATTCTAGAATCAAAAATTCTGATTCAAATTCCGAAATTTCAATCCAAATTCAGAAATTCTGATTCAAATTCTGAAATTTGAATTCTAAATTCAGAAATTCTGACTTAAATTCTAAAGTTTGAATTCTGAGTTTGAAAATTTTGATTCAAATTTCGAAATTTAAATTTTAAATTCCAAAACTCTTATTCAAATTCTGAAATTTTAATTCTAGATTCGAAAAATCTTATTCAAATGATGAAATTGAAATTCTAATTACAAAAATTCTGAATTAAATTCTGAAATTTCAATTGTAGAATAAAAATCTGATTCAAATTTTAAATTCGAAAATTAACTTAAAAAATTCAGGAATCAACTGACAGAAAGAACAAATTGAAAGAATTCAATGTGAAACTTCACTGATTTCTGAAAATTATTCTTCATATTCTTAAATTTGAGTTATGAATTCAAGAATTCACTGAATTCAGTGAAAAAGTTCAAGAATTTAAAAATTCTGCGAATTCTGATTCCAATTCTGAAATTTGAAATTCTAAAGTTAAAAATGCTGATTCAAATTCTGAAATTTGAATTCTAATTTCAAAATTTATGAATTGAATTTAAAAATTTCAATTCCAGAATAAAAATTCTGATTCAAATTCTAAATTCGAAACTTTACTGAAAAATCCAAGAATTCACTGAAAGAAAGAACAAATTGAAAGAATTCAATGTGAAATTTCACTGAATTCTGAAAATTTTTATTCGTATTCTTAAATTTCAGTTTCAGTGAATTCGAGAATTCACTGGATTCAGTGAAAAAAGTCTGAGAATTCAGATTCAAATTCTGAAATTTAAATTCTAAATTCAGAAATTCTGATTCCAATTCTGAAATTTGAATTCTAGATTCGAAAACTCTTACTCAAATTCTGAAATGTAAATTCTAATTCCAAAAATTCTGAAATTTCAATTCTAGATTCAAAAATTCTGATTCAAATTATAAATTCGAAAATTCAAGAATTAACTGAAAGAAAGAACCGATTGAAAGAATTCACTGTGAAACTTCACTAAATTCTCAAAATTCTGATTCATGATATGAATCAGAATAATATTCTAAAATTCGAATTATAAATTGAAGAATCCACTGAATTCAGTGAAAAAAATTTTGAGAGTTCTGATTCAAATTCTGAAATTTGAATTCTAAATTCAGAAATTCCGTTTCTGATTCTAAAGTTTGAATTCTAAATTAAAAAATTTTGATTCAAATTCTGATTCAAATTTAGAATCAATAATTCAAATCTCAGAAAAAAATTCTCGTGTGATTTTTCAACGTTGTAAACTTTGTCAATCTATTTTGAATACTAAAAAGATATTTACATTTTTCAATGTTTACGATTTGTTTGTTTGTTTTTTTTTTAAATCTTTCTCCGAATCACCTTTTATCCATTCATAAATAATTCATCTCTAGGAATACTTGCATATGTGAATACCTTTTGAAATCTATTCACTTCATTTTTATTGAATAACCCTTCAAACTCAACTCGGAGCAAAGTCCTATCGGAAACGCGGGGAATGTGAATCAATAGAACGACCTGAATAGGGAATACGCGTTCTATGAGCCGTGACGTTGCCGCAAATTCGGCGCGTATAATGGATACTGGCGTTTGTATGATAATCTCGAGCTTCTCGTCTTCTAAATTAGCGAAGAATTGACAGACCGACGCGCGTTGCGTTTCCGTAACACGATTGCCGTCGCTAAACATGCATTTCCAAGCATCGCACGATCTTTGATTAGCGAACCCAACGATTTGATAAGTGACGCTTTTTCTCCGCAACTCCGCTGATCCGTGACACTGTTTTAATTAACGCAAATCCATGATCGGCTTTTCGCGATTTCGCAGCTGTTGGCGCGTGATTTTCCTCTTGATGTTTTGTCGGGAACTTAACCAACTTGCACGGAAAAAATAAATTGATTGAACAAAAAATAAAGTTATCTTAACTATTTAGGTTCGATATACATATAATCAAATTACGAATAGAAACTCTGATCAAAATGACAATTATCAGTTAAATAACAAATTATTAGTTCGAATCTTATCTTTAAAGATATTTTAAAGAACTTGGGTTTTTTTTCTTGCAACCAGCATCGGGCCGGACGATGCACTGGTTCGCACGTGTTGGAAAGGACCAAGTTTCTTTTCACGCCCCAGGTAACCCCTTCCCCCACCCCTTGTATAAAATATATTCGTCCTCCAAATTCTTTATTTCCGAAACTGAACCAAAAATAGAAAAAGGAAACCGCATGCAAAGTTGTAGACAGAGTTCTCGGTTATGGCAATATGGAAACAAAAAACTTTTTTTCTTCATCAGACGAAAATCGACGCCGAAGTGGCTCATTCGACGCGGATTCGCTCGATGGATATCAGCTTCACGAAATTCAAGGTAGTCGCATGAAAATTAGCTCGGAGTTTTCGAATCCCCGTTAAATTTAACCTTTGAGTTTGACGTGATATTGATGGGAATGCGATCGATTGCTGAATTGAGCATTTATCGTGGTGTTTAAGAATGGCGTGTTATGTAACTAGAGGGAAAAAGTGGATTACGATGAAGGCGAAGAATGTAAGACGAGGGATACGACCAATTTTCGAAGATGGATTTAGAGATTTGTTTGATTCATTGTTTAAATCGATTTAGCTATGTCCTAGAAGTATTATTATTTAGTGGTTGAAGAATTTTAGTCTTCCTTCTTTCCCATGAATAAGTTGTAGAAATAATTTTTTTATCATACATGACACTAGCCAACGATATTTTACAATACCGTGAAATAATTCTGTAAAAAATGCATATCATGATTTGAAAATCTGGAATTTTAAAGTTTTATTCAAAAATTTTCGCGTTGAGTTAGAAAGAAAAATCAAGTTAAATATGCGCCACAGAAGAATAAGCTCAATTAATTTATTGAAAAAAGCATGAGATGATCACATTTTTTGGTTGTCAGAATTTGTTATTTAGAAAAATGTTTGATTTTGTTTTTTTCCTGAAATTAATTTTTTCAAGTACAAACCTCACAATATTACTAACTTCTTAAGCAATGTGTGGCAATTATAAAATCAGAAAGTTCGTTAATGTAGTTGAAATATTGAAACATTCGATGTTTCGAAATGTTTAGGTTGAAAATTAGAATTCCAAAACTTTTTTTCGGCTAAGAAAATAATTAAAAACTACTAGTACTTTTTTTTGCAATGAAACTTATTTGAATAAATATGATCGATTTAACAAATAACGATTTGAAATGTTTGAGTACAAAGTTTTTTAAAAAACGGGAATTTTCGATTTTCAAGTAATGTGGTATTAATGATTATAATGTAATTTCCCTATATTTAAAATTGTAAAATTTTAATATTAAAAAATAAAAAATTCATCATTTATGTTTGAAAATGAAAAAATTATAAACTACTCAAATTTTGTTGGCAAATTGTCTCAAAGTACAGATTCTTAGCTTGAACAATTTTTTGTTTTGCTGTTAGCTAAAAAAATTTACACTTTAAAACTACACAGTAGTTTTAAAGTGTAAATGTTAGCAAACTCATTTCATGTTGAGGAAAATTGCAACATTTTTTGAAATCTGAAGTTTAAAAAAATGTGAATTTCTTGAATTCGGGAATGCAGTTTATAAACGTGAAAGTTTTAAAGCATGAGAATTGAATAATAAATAAAGTTCTTTAAAATATAATTGTACCCAAACCAATAAATCAATAAATTTAGTTCTTTTACAGTACCGTGATTTTTCGAGTTTCCTGGTGTCATTTAGCGTTAATTTTTACAAATTTTGCGTTTGGCGTGTATGGAATTATAAGAAGTTTGTAACAATATAATCAAACTTCCCTAAAATACCAACCTTCTACTCCTGAAATTTTATGACCAAAATACAATCTGGAAATCATTTGACCACGTTCCTTTTGCCCCAGCCATTATATAATTTATGATTGAAAATAATTGATGAAATTCACCGGTAATAAACTGATTTAAGTACCTTTATGTGTTGGTACTATAATTGAATAGTGAACAAACTGAAAATTTGATGCATGACAAAAATAACATTCATGACTTGATCAAAAGCAACATTATTGATCGCATGTTCTACATAACACTTTTTACTTTTCATGTGCGAAAGGCATGATTTTCTGCCTTCTGAAAAATTGAAAAAATTTGGTTTTTTTAAAATGAGCATGTTAATAGACCGTTCTCTCTTAATATAAAATAGTCGAATTTTGATCTTTCTAAATTATTCACTGATGTTTCGACTACTGAAATAGTGGTTTTTGTGTAATTAAGTGTTAACAATAGTCAAATCCACTACTTGAGTAGTCATTTTTCAACTAACTACAGTTAGTTGATTTTTCTGATTCATGAATTAGTCACATATTGACTATTATGGTAAGTTTTGACTATTCAAATAGTTATTTCTAAGGGGCATGATTATTAAAAATAGCAAAATTTTGTCATTCATATTAGTCGTATTTTTAATCATTATAATAAGTCAATCCCGTGACAAAGAACTTGTTGCAAATGGACTTCAATAATTAGTTATTTCATTTTTTACATTATTTTCATAATTTTTTACCATTGAATTTTACATTAATTCTAAATAGGAAACTGAAATATTTATAATTGAATTTTGACTATTTCAATTTTTAAATCTGAATATTTCCAGTAGTAAATGCTTGTTGACTAATTAATATATTAAATGAACATTTTGAATTCGATGAAATACCAATGAAATATTTATTTTGAAAAAAAAGATATAGGTACTGTAATTAAATTTGTAGGTAAAAAACATTATGAAATAGTGAAAATGGACTATTCGAGATTCAAAAAGTATGGGTCACTGGAAAAAACTATTTATATTGAATGTAATTAGATGCGTATATTTACAATAAAAAAATTAATAATTTGTGGAATGTGACTATTTTCAGTAGTAAATGCCTGTTGACTAATTAAAATATTTATTTTTGACCATTAACTGTTAACCGTCTTTCTTTTGGCAAATTAGTCGAATTTGACTATCAAATAGTTAAAACTGACTATTGCTATTGTTAAAATTGACTATTATACATATCTGAATTTGGACTATTTCAATTAATGAAATTTGACTATTTTCAGTGGTAAATGTTTATTGACTATTCAAAATAGTCATTTTTAACTATTTATTAGTAGCTTTCTTTTCGCTAGGAAAATTAGTCAAATACGACTTTGAAATAGTCAAAGTGACAATTTGAGATTAAAAGAGTCCCTATTATTTTTTTTTGCATTGAAATTTGTTATTTTTATATCGATGGCGAGAAATCCGAATATTTCATAACTCGTTACGGAAAAATTTATATAATCAAATTTGTGTTATCTATATTCGTTGGTGTTTAAAAGATAATTTTTTGAAAACAAAAAATTATAAATAAAAAGTTGAAGATTTCTAAATGACGAGTAACACTGTGTAACACTTTTTTGTGACAAAGAACATTCAGCTGAAAATTGATAAAACTATACTTGTATACAACCGCTGGATATACTTATGAAATATTTTTGTAATCTTTTGTCTTATTTTCAAGATAGTAATGATAACATTTTCCAATACTCCCTTTTCTTTGAAAAGACAATTTTAATATTTTTTATGAAATGAAAAAGTCGGATTGCATTTTTAGATACGATTTTTGAATTCAAAAAGATATAATTTGATTTATGTTTTTAGAAATAAGTTCTTATGTTACTATATGTACGTCAAAAATAAACTAAAATATTGTAAAAATACTTTACAAACCTGTTGAAGAGGAGTAACAATGTCATGAAACATTTTCCAAACATTACTTTGTTTCTTGAAATACCTAAATATACGTGGATGTTTTTAGGGCGGGATTCGCCGGGAAATGTCAAGGACATCGACAGGGCGAAAATGGTGCGCGAAAGGCAAAATGAGGAAAGACAACGAAAGTTGGATGAACTAAGGCAGCAAGCCCTCGCTGCGCAGCGTTTCCGGGAGCAGCGGGAGGAAGAGCGGCGCCGGAGAATAGACGAACTTAAATTACGTGACAATGATAGGTAATAATTTGTATTTTTTTTTTACAGGTTTTACAAAAAATGTTAAATGCTGTAACGAGATGGGCAGGGGGGTGGGGTGGGGGGTTGAAGGGTAGTTGAATTTTGACGCAAGGAATGTCATACACCTTATAATTATGATTCATATTCAAATTTTCACGATTATTAGTATAAAATACACTTAAAAAATAATATTAAAAATATATTAACACATTTAAAAAGATTATAATTGATTTAAATTATCAAATGTTAATGGTAGTATTCAAATAAATATTTTAACTATTATTTATTATTACATAGGTATTATGAAAAAGATTTCGTATTTGAAACCAATAATTCAGAAATGAATAAACAAATAACTAAATAAAAAATAATTGTTGATAAGAAATCTTTTTTTTTTACAATTTTCAGAAAATTTTCTATCTTATTATAAGTCAGTTTTTTAAATATATTATTTTTTACTGTGACATTTCGTAAGCGTGGTTCGTTTGTTCGGTGGTAGTTGCTTAAAAATGCAGTAAATCCTATTTATTAATGCGAATTCACTATTTATTCTCTGATACGAAGAAACATAAATAATTTCAAAAAGTCTTAATTTAAAAATCGAGATTACAGATCTTTTTGAGTCCAATATTTTCATTTTTTATTAGTTATATCTATTTATATAACTATATTTTATTCGTTTATTTTATAATAATTTTGAACTCTTTCATTTTTCAGTGAATACGATAAAAATTCTTCATCGTAAATTTAAAAATCTACAACGCCAATTAATAACGATGAAAAGCATTCATCAGCATAATTTTATAAAAATGCAAACAATTCAGTTCTTAGATGCATTATATTTACAATTTTTATAATTTCTCATCACAAAAAATATCAAAATCAAAAATGTTTCTGATTGAATTTAAGAATTTCATTCTTAAAAATTCTCATCTGAAAATCATATAATCTAAATTACTGCGTAATAAATTTTTCAATGATTAGTCAAATTTTTTTTGTAAAGTGTTTTTTTCAGTTTAATTGTTTGGTTTTAAATTTATAAAATATAATTGTCTACAAAAACAATTTGTCCAACAGTAACAATTTGCAGTAAAGTGCAATAACTTTAATGATTTCATACTCCATTTTTCCCTAGGTATCGATTATACTTGAATATAATAAATGTTTTCCCAATCTGCTTTTACCACTTATTTAAAAAAAAAAAAAATCCATTGGAATTATTCATTAAAAATTGTACACAATTTTCTTACGATTTTTTGAGAAAAAAATTATATTTTTCAAATTACTCCCTCGTACAACTTTCATTTCATTATTATCAATACAATATTATTGTTATCAATTGCAATTTCGAGTTTGATGTCAATAAGTACTTTTTGTAAGTGTCTATGTTAATCAAAGATGTCATTATCATCTTTGATACAGTTTTTGTTACATTTATTTTGAATTGAACGTGAATTTAAAAATTAGTGGTACTTTTTACTATAAAATATTGTCATCCTGGTTTGATTTCGAATATTTCATTTTTTCAATACAAATTTCTTATGAATTTGACTATATTAATGGCAAGTATTCATAAATTTCGTTAGTATTTTTCATAAACATAGTAAATTATAAACGAATCTTCAGTTTTTCATTCACTTTATCAAAAATTTGGAATTGCATAACTATTCACGGATATTTCGATCAACTTTGTAATTCATGAATTGTTAAATTTAAAATATTCCATTTATCACAATTATAGCTTTTTGAAAAAGCAGTACATTTTTTTTCGATCGAAATATAATAATTTTTTTAAGTGTAGTAAATTTCATTTTCAAAAATTCTCATCGGAAAACCATACAATGTAAATTACTAGGTAGTAAATTTTTCAATGATTAGTGAAATTGTTTTTGTAAAGTTTATTTTCTGATTTCATTATTTGATTTTGAATTTGTAAAATATAATTGTTCACAAAAATAATTCGCATATCAGTAACAATTTGCAGTTAAGTGCAGTACTATGATGACTTTAACAACTATACTCAATTTTTTAATAGGCATAGATTATACTTGAATATATTAAATATTTGTTACCACTTATTTACACGAAATCAAAATCAATTGAAATTATTTATTAAAAATTATACATAATTCTCTTGCAATATTTCGAAAAAAAACTGCTACGTGAGTACCTTCAGTTATCTCTATAAATGAGTCAGTTAAAATTTATTTATTGATCATACTTATCAATTTATTTTTGCAAGTTTTCAAATTTCTGAGCCTCCAGGAATTAAAAATTATTTTTATAATATAATTGAAGTTTTTTGAATTATAATGTGTGAAAACATCATATAATCAGTTAATTTGGAAGTCCGAAATTGATGAGTTTCGTATGAAGTCAGTAAAGGCAATTTATTTTCTGAATTTTTTAACTGATGTCTTAGCGTTTAAGCATTGATAAAAACTACCAAGCTTAAGACCTTGCGCGAGAAGTGAAACTTTTTAAAAAATTCACGGAGTGTGAAACTTATTTAAGATTGAATGACACGTTTAAAAA
>JAPYZL010024849.1:0-16620 GCA_030522825.1 Platygaster orseoliae | reverse complement strand
CGCAAAAAATGTACGAATTTGAGGTCTTGAGTAACGATTTCGAGGTGAAAGTATTAAAAAACAAAAAGTTTTTTTCAAAAATTTCGTGTTTTTTGTTAGATAAACTTATGTAACTTGTTAACTATGCATTTTTTTGCAAATCTGATTGCACTAATCAAGAGCTGATAAAATTTTACATAAATATGGACTAGTATAGAAGAAGTGTCCAGTTGGGCGTTAATGGGTTAAGACAAATTTTCTTGATTTAAGACTTCCTTGCTTGAGAATAAATTTAAACACGGACTGATTCAACAACATAATATTTAAATTATAAATTTTGCCTTCATTTTGTTGTATCTTAAAATAAGAATAACTTTTTAGAGTTAAAAAAAGCTTTTGATAACAATTTTTTGACAAAATTGAGAAATTTAGTGAGTTGGACGAATTTGTCTGAAATCCGAAATTTTTTATAAGTTTCTATTGTTTTTAAAATGACACAAAATTAAAAAAACATGGAGATTTGCCAAAAGTGTTAGTAACAACGAAATTCTTATATTATGTAGATTTCAAAGGAAGATTTTAAAAATGTTTATATTGTGCTTATTAGTATATCAATTTCAAATATACATGATTTTATTTTTCACTAAAAGTTTTGAAAACTTGACAAACTTTAAAATTGATGAAAAACTTAGTAAGCTGGACATTATTTTTATTAAATATTATTTTAAAAATGTCACAAAATTAAAAAACATGGAGATTTTCCAAAAATGTTAATAACAACGAAATTTTTATAATGTGTAGATTTCAAGGGAAGGTTTTAGAATTTTCATATTGTGTTAATTAGTATATTAATTTAAAATATCCATGATTTTATTTTTTACTCAAAATTTTGGAAACTCAAAAACATTAAAAATAATGAAAAACTTAGTGAGTTGAACATTATTTTTATTTATTATTATTTTTAAAATGCCACAAAATTAAAAAACATGGAGATTTTCCAAAAATGTTAATAACAACGAAATTTTTTAATGTGTAGATTTCAAGAGAAGATTTTAAAAATGTTTATATAACGTTTATTTGTATAATAAGTTGAAATATGCATGATTATATTTTTCACTAAAAATTTTGGAAACTTAAAAAATCTAAAAAATGACGAAAAACTTGGTAGGTTGGACGTTTTTTGATAAAATATCTCAAGTTTCAAATAGTTTATACCACAGTAGAAATTTGTCAAGTTCGGAAAACCAGAAAAATTGCGATTGTCGAATATTGTCGAGAATCTTCAAAAATCACGAAATTTTTCAAATTTCAGACAATGTTCATAAATTTTGTAAGTTGAGGTGATTATTTTTTTACACATGGATGATGTTGTTTTTATTAATATTTTATGATTTTTGTTTTCATAATAAATTATAAGAAATCAAGAAGTATTGAAAATCAGAAGATCGCAAATAATTTTGAAAAATTCGGGAGATGCAAAATATCTGCATAAACTTGATAGATAAAAAAACATGCATGATACTGTTTTTTTATTCTCCACTCAAAATCTAAAAAACTTGAAAAGTATTGTAAACTATGAAAAATCTCAGTCAGAAAAATTTGGTTTATTTATTAAACTTAGTCAACACTCACATTTTATTAACTCTATGAGAATAAAAATAATTTTATGCTGACTTATCAAAAAAATCCAAATAATGAATAGGATTTCAAAAAATGATATAAAATTCATCAAGTTAGAAAAATTTCGATGCAACAATATTTGAATAAGTCGTCCCTTAATTTTGTTGCATCTTAAATAAAAATCCAATTTCAAAACGTGTTACATTATAGAACCCTAAGAACAACAAAACTCTCATCATACCGAGATCGTCGAAAAAATATAACTTCTTGAACCAAGTTTTCTCCGCTCGCAAACTTAATTCTAGTGCCATAAAAATCATAATTTCTAAGTCGAGCGCATCGTTAATTGGCCATTTATTCTCATGTCGGAAAAGTGCCCTTTTTCCACGACGAAAACATTTTCTCGAGAGGAAGGGCACTCGCGGGAAGAATTACGGTTTCAAAACGCGCGAGGCAACTTTTCATTTTCACGAGCCAATTATTCGTCAAGAGTGGAAAAGACGTCCAAAAGAAGAGCTGAAGGCAGGAAAAAACGGTACATAAATGAACACTTTTCCAAAGCCCACTTGCCAAATTAAGTTTTCTTTGACGTCGAATTTTTTTTTGCCCACTTAATTATTTTCCGTTGATTTTCCGCAGGTATTTAGACTAGTTGCGAATATTCAAGTAATGCAAGAAAAAATTTTCTTGTAAATTCATCTAAAAGTTATTTTATTCGGCTTGGTGTCGATTGTGCACAAGTTTATGGTGCACATTTTTATTGTGCACACATTTATTGTGCACATTTTATTGTGCACACATTTATTGTGCACATTTTATTGTCCACACATTTCTTGTGCACATTTTATTGTGCACATTTTATTAGGCACACATTTATTGTGCACAAGTTTACGGTACACATTTTATTGTGCACAAGTTTATGGTGCACATCATATTGTGCACACATTTATTGTGCACAAGTTTATGGTGCACACATTTATTGTGCACAAGTTTATGGTGCACACATTTATTGTGCACAAGTTTATGGTGCACACACATTTATTGTGCACAAGTTTATGGTGCACATTTTATTGTGCACTAAAAAACATTGAACAAAAATGAATGTGCACCATAAACTTGTGCACAATCGACATCAAGCCTTTTATTTATGTATTTTCAATTAATTAAGTAATTGAATTAATTTTTTTTTTAATATTAAAAGTTTTCAACATTCCATTGACTCTCAAAAAACTTACATCGATACAGATTTTTCCGAAAAACCCCTCTCAAAAATTTTTCCTGCCTACGCCCTTAAAAGGATACAACAAAAATACGAGAAAAGTAGCTGAAAAATGAATGGCTTTTGCAGGATATATGTTTTTGAAGCTTAAATAAAAAAGAGGTGCTTTTTTCCTGGCGCCTAAGTGCTTTACGAAAAGGTATATTTTTCGGAAGCATGCTTTTACGTCCCGGCATTTTCATTTTTCATTTGACGCCGCTTCGTTACGATTGCGATTCCACGGGAAATGATACACGAGATATACGCTTTGTTGCAGGAAGCGAGTACATCGTTAGGTGGAGCGCGCCCCAGTTAATGGTCGTCGCTGTGCAATACATCCTCACCGGTCCGTACATGCCATCGTACGTCCCGCAAGTTGTCAATTAAGAAACTTTATATACCTTTTTTTTTATTTGTAACGATTTACACAGTTCAAGAAAATACGTGAATCTTTTGAGATCGAGGTGATTTTAGAAATTTTAGAATGACCAGACGTTTTTGTAATGGGTTCATTATTTAATTTGATTCCCGGTCATTTTTCCGAATCCGAGTTCCCGAACGGTCATTTTCCCGAAAGGCCATTATTCCGAACGTATTATTTCCCGAATGGCTATTTTCTCGAAAGTATTTTTCCCTGAACGACAATTTTCCCGAAAGTATTATTTCCCGAATTTCGGTTGGAATTTCACTTTTACTTCAATTGTATAAATTTATGAACTTCATAAGAGTCTTCAATAAAGAGTCATGGAAAAAATTTGTAATTTAAAATTTTAAAATTTTATTTTAATTTTGTAATTCAAAAATTTAAATGTTAAAGTAATTTAAAAATTCAGTTTCAAAATTTCATACAATAATTAAAAATTTTTATTACAATTTGAAAATTTGAAAATTGTAAATGCGTAACCATGGCATTTCTAGACATAAGGCTGATAGGAAAATTTCCCGTTTGGGAAAATTGAAAACCCTTCGGGAAAACGGATTCGGAAAAAAGACCGTTCGGGAAAATGGTTTTTCGGGAAAATTGCCGTTTGAAAAAAGACCTTTCGGAAAAACGGATTCTGGAAAACGGTTTTCGGGAAAATGACCGTTCGGGAAAAAGGCTGTTCGGGAAAAGAGATTCGGGAAAATGGTCGGAAACGATTTAATTCAAAAATCAGTAATTTAGTATGAATTTTCTATCCTTCATAATTTTTTCTCGGCCTTCTTCAAGTATAAATTTTTTTTCAAAATATAGTTTATATAAAAAAAGAAAAATTATTATATGGATATTTGGTTTTTTTTAACAGAATTTAACTCAGAAGAGGGCAGGAAAAAAATAAAGGATTAAAAATTCATGCTTGATTACGAACTTTTTATTATTTGTTTCCGAAGGACTCTTTTATTTAAAATATTCTCGTTTTTGTGGTATACTTTAATTTTTAGGAGTGGTAAAGTAATTAGTTTTCAATCAATTCCAACCAATTATGAATTTCATAAAATCCTCAAAAAATTTTATAAGCAGGGCTGGGTTTAGGAATTAGGCACCCTAGGAAGTTTCAAAAATAACCCCCCCCCCTCACAACTATTTCTATGAATGAAAAAATTTCAGTGAATTCGAGGATTCTATGAAAACAAAAAAATCACAAAAGAGAAAAAACGTTAAAAAAATTTGTTTTTTGAGTTTTCAAAATTTTGAGTGAAAAATAAAATCATTCATATTTTTAATTTATATACTAATTATCACAATATCAAAATTTCAAAACCTTTTCTTGAAATCTACATACTATAAGAATTTCGTTGCTATTGATACTTTTGGGAAATCTCCATGTTTTTAAATTTTGTGACATTATAACAATAATATTAATTGAAATAATGTCCAATTTAGTAAGTTTTTCATTATTTTAAATGTTTTTTGAGTTTCCAGAATTTTGAGTAAAAAATAAAATCATTCATATTTCAAATTAATATACTAATTAACACAGTATAAATATTTTTAAAACTTTCCCTTGAAATCTACATATACATATATTATTATTAGAATTTCGTTATTATTAACACGTTTGGAAAATCTCCATGTTTTTTAATTTTGCGACATTTTAAAAATAATAATAAATAAAAGTAATATCCAACTTACTGAGTTTTTCATCATTTTCAATGTTTTTCAAGTTTTCAAAATTTTTAGTGAAAAATAAAATCATGCATATTTGAAATTAATACATTAATTAACACAATATAAAATTTTTTAAAACCTTCCCTTGTAATCTACATATTTATGGATTATTTTAAGAATTTCGTTGTTATTAACACTTTTGAAAAATCTCCATGTTGTTCAATTTTATGACATTTTAAAAATAATAATAAATCAAAATAATGTCCAACTTACTAAGTTTTTCATTATTTTTAATGTTTTTTGAGTTACGAAAATTTTCAGTGAAAAATAAAATCATTTCTATTTTTAATTTATATACTAATAAACACAATATGAAATTTTTCAAAACCTTTTCTTGAAATCTACATATTATAAAAATTTCATTGTTATTGACACTTTTGGAAAATCTACATGTTTTTTAATTTTGTGACATTATAACAATAATAATAAATAAAAATAATGTCCAACTTACTAAGTTTTGAATCATTTCTAATGTTTTCTAAGTTTTCAAAATTTGTAGTGAAAAATAACATCATGCATATTCTAAATTTATATACTAATTAACACAATATAAAAATTTTAAAAACCTTCCCTTGAAATCTACATATATATTGTCATAAGAATTTCGTTGTTATTAACACTTTTGGAAAATCTTAAATTTTCCATTTTCCAAAATGTAAAAAAAATAGTAAACAAGTCTAACTTTCGAAAATTTTGAAATATGGATGTTCTGTAAAACTTAGTAATTCCAAAATTTATGTAATTTTGAACATTTTAGCAGATTTTCTTATTCCATCATTATTTTATGAATTTTTCCCACTCTAGGAACCTCGTGGATTTTTATAATTTCGAAATTTCCAAGAAAACTGAAATTTCAGAAATCAACTAAATTTTGTGAGATTTAAATATTAAAGTAATTTTTGAAATTGCAGAAATGTTATTGATAAGAGAAATTGGAAAAGTTTTCAGACTTTTGAAAATTTTTGGAATTGCAAGAACTTCAGTATTGTCAAAATCTATTCATTTTTCTTTCCAAACTAAAATTCATAAATTTCCTCACATTTTTAACATTTTACAAACGATAGGAATTTCGCCAAAATAATAAATTTTCAATAGTAAAAAAACACTTTCAGTAAAAAAATTTTAGGATTTATGGAAATTTAAAAAGTTCTGAAATTGTTTAACAAAAAATTTTATTCATAAGTATATTTAAATTTATAAATCATCAAATGAAGATGTGTTGAGAATTTCAGCAATTTTATTCTGGAAATTTTAGTTATTCAGAACATTTTGTTGAAAATTTTGGAGATATTGACTTTCTTTATGTGGACATCAAAATAAAATTTTCAAATCTTGGAGAATTCGTTAATCTAACAAATTAAATTATCGCGTGGAGCTCGAAAATTTTTCTAATAATTTACTATAAAATTATTAACAATTATCTTTTTAAAGTTTCCTTAAAAATTTTCCACCTTCAATTTTTGCTTTCATAAACAGTGTGCCTGTTCAGTAAATTCAGCCCTGTTTATGAGGATAAATCACTTTCTTAGTGATTTCAAAACTATATTTTCATTTCACAATAAAATTTTACAGTAATTTAATGATTTTCAATTTTAATAATTGTTTTTTTTTTCTTCATTACGGATTTTCGATATAAGTCCTTTATAATATAATGAATTTTAAATAATTTATTTACTAAATACTTAATCGAATATTCCTGTAAATAGAACTTAAACTTTATGTATATCTTACTGTTTCAGTGAATTATTCCAATGATTGAAAATCTCTGTAACTTTCATCTATTTTTTAGGAAGTTTTTTTTCACACAATTTATTACCATGCGTTGAAAGAATAATAACGGTAATGGCGCAGTCTGAAATGCCGGGGAGCTTTAAGTTTGAATATTTTAGAATCGTGAAAACCTTTCAGACCTTAATAAATTTCATTAGAGGATACTGGGGTATTATGAGCTACTTTTTTATATGCTCAACGGACTGCCATCAAATCAAATTTTCCTTTAAATTTCAACGCAGGATGTTATACTATGACAAATAACCTTTCTTTAAGTCACAATAGTTCAATCGAATATCATCGAATTGGATGATTCCTAGACAATTGCAAAAAATTTGCATTTTCTCAAGTTTCAAAAATCTCGGGGAATCGTGAGCCACTTTTAAAATTAAAAAACTACAAATTTTGGTAGAAAATGGTAATTTATGTCTCTGAATGGCAATATTATTTTTAATCGATAATTAAAAAAGGTGTAAAATGATAAAAATCAATCTGAAATGCAATGCTTGCAAGTCCGACAACTAATGGTCATTCTGGTGCATTTCAAGTAGATTGCCCAATCGCAGACGTTGCAAGTGTTTAGTGCTTACATTTTGCATAAATAATCATAAAGTATGGTGTAACATCAAACAAAAAAAATTAGCTCATTAAATGTCAAAAAATGAGTGGTTCACATTTCCCCGTACCCCAATCTTTACAAAATGGCCGCAAAGTTTACGCAAAATTTCGTTTTTGTTTACTAAATGAATACTAAATAAATACTAATTCGAAAAGAATTAATTGATTATATTATTCTAATGACTCTATCGGAGAGAAATTCGTTGAATTATTTGAAAAAAATGGTACTTTTCTTTCTGTAACTCACATTTTCGAGATTTACACACGACGCCCATTTTCAGTCGATTAAAAACAAGGCAAAAAAGGATTTAAAGAGGTAAAAGAGATTTTGCAATGCGCAGAGAAATGGTTTTCCACGTATAGTAGCTGGATGGGGATTATGTTTAGCGACACGTAAGCGACCACAGTCCAAGCCAAGCCAGACGTAACCGAGATACTGCTCTGGGATGCCCGTTGTATCGTGCATCACGCATTTAATGGCCGAAGCGTATCGGCTCCGGCTGTGACACGCATTACGATTAATAAGCATAAAATTCAGCGAACACGGCGTCGCATGACGATACAGCATAATTCGGCTTTTGTCCGAATTATCTATAGAAATCACGCCTCGGAAAATTTTTCCTCGAGTCTCTACTTCACGAAAATCGCAGTTTCAAAGAAACTGCACTGAAAAAACGATTTGGTTCACTTAAATAAATTTTTATTTCACACAAATTTTGTTTCAGCTATAAAAATGTACGTTTCTGCGAACTTGAATTTGTTTACACGAACTAAAAATGTATTGCGATCAAAAATAATTCAAGTAAACCAAGTTTGTTGCTCAGTAAAAGAATTTTCTGGAATGTAATCTAGAGAAAAAGTCATTTTCTATTGAAATTTTCCAAGTGTGAAAAAAATGTTTGGTCCCAGCAACCACATTATTTAGATTCCCGGTTATTTTCCCGAAACGTCATTATTCCGAATGTATTATTTCCCGAATAGCCATTTTCCCGAAAGTATTAATTTCCGAATTTCGGTTGGAATTTCACTTCGATTTCAATTGTATACATTTATGAATTTCATAAGAAGAGTCTTCAATAAAAAGAGTCATGGTAAAAGTTTGCAATTTAAAAATTGTAAATTTTATTTTATTTCAAAATAAAAAAATTTTCATTTGAAATTTTATTTTGAATTCATTTAAAAATACAATTTAAAAATTTTATTTATGAATGAAAAATTTTCATTACAGTTTTGAAATTTAAAAATCGTAAATGCTTAACCATGGCATTTCCAGACATTAGGCTGATAGGAAAATTTCCCGTTCGGGAAAATTAAAAATCCTTCGGGAAAACGGATTCGAGAAAAATACCTTTCGGGAAAACGGTTTTCGGGAAAATGATCGTTCGGGAAAAAAGATGTTTGGGAAAAGGGATTTGGGAAAATGTTCGAAAACTCATTATTTAATAAAATATGGATCAACCTAAGTTTTGTTTTTTTCAATTGTAGTTATCGTTATAAAAATTTTCTATTGGTAATCAAAATAATTTTTGAATTGTTCAAAACCTTTAAATGTATCGAACATTTTTGAATTCAATTTTCTTTTTCTTGGTTTTTTTAAAAAATTATTCTCAAAAAACAGTAATGTAAGAAAAATTCAAAATTAAATCTTACTTCATAGAAATTTCTCCATTATAGAGTTCCTAAAAATGGAAAAAAATCTTTGAAAATTTAAGCATGTGTTTTAATTTTCGCGAAAATCCGCAAAATTTTTTTAAATTCTTTAGTAAAAAATCATAATCAAAACACAAATTTTTTATAAGGTCAATAAACAACAACTTCCATACATAAAATTATTTACGTATAATACCACAATAATGAAAATATTCACTTTGGACTCACGATATTATTTAAACAATAACAATAGTATCATAGTTTATTTTGATGAATTTATTAGTATTAATAGGCCAAACAACTGCCTGTATAAGCCATCGAATTGAAAAACCAAACATGTATAAATTCTATGATATGCAATATTTGATACCTCGTGCATTGTAAAAATTTTGTGTTTTACAATTTTGGGTGCGTACTAAATCAAAAATTTATTATTATATTTTGAAATCGTCGAAAATCAATGCTTTTGCTATATTATAATAATTTTTAATGTCTTAGAAAACGTTTTCAGATAATTTTTTCATTTTTGAAGTTTAGTTTGTAAACTTAGAAAAAAATTTTCTTCTAATTTATTCTCATTCTTCAAGAACTTAAAACGATTTTTTCAATAAGCACATTTTTTATCTGTTTCACTAATTTTGTTATTCATTATTATAACTTTTTTTTATTATCACGTGAAACAATAATTTATTTTATTTGAATCCTGATTTTTGCAAATTCAGAACATTTTTATATCATATATTTGAGTTAATAAAATCGAAAAAAACTTCAACCAATTTAAATTTTTAAACACGTCTTCGGTATGTCGTATGTATTATCCGAGTGAATGAAAATTGTGTAATTTCAACTGTTCGTAAATATTGTAAATATAAATTACAAGTGTATCTGCAACTAAGAATTGAAATTATTGCATTTGCAAAAAGGTTTGTGTAGTGTTTCATCAGATTGGAAAAATTTTTGATTGTAACTAAACGAATTTCAAGTCAGTTTTTGAAAGCATCATAAAAGTAATAGTTTATTTAAAAAACCGATAAATTTTTTGAAATAAAAAAAACACGAGTTATGAGAATTTTCACTTATTTTCCCTGTAATTATTAATTCCGAATGTAATTTCTTTTACAGTAATAATGAAAAATCTTATTTTTCTTTCTGAAAAATTTTAAAGAGCACATTTTACTCGTTCTATAAAAATTGAAACTTTTTTTAACGAGTTTCATTAATTGGAGAAAAAAATGCAAAAAATTAAACTCCAAATTACAATCAAAGTTTTCCTTTCTAGTGAAACACCAAAATATGGGAACTGTAAAATGCGAAATTATGGCACAATTGAATTTAAATATAATGCAGAGAAACAAGTTGAAAGTATTACAAGCTTAACTGTATAACGCTGCATTAAAATATCGCGTAATAGACGATAAAACTTCCGAAAAAAAAGAAAGCCGAAAAAATGCTTTAAATGAAAACAAAACATTTGAGGTGAATGTTATATTTGTAGGATCGTTCAGAAATTCAAAATTTCAGAAAATGATTTTTAAAATTATATAAAATTAAATTTGAAGTCTTAAAAATCATTTCCTGAAGTTTTCACAAGCAAATCACTTCTACTTAAATTTCTGAACGAACCAAACAACTGAAAAACTGTATATAACTCTGTATAAACTCGTCGATTCGTATAAATGTACAAAACTACTCGTCAACAATTTCATTTTGTAAATAGTTTCATTCAATTTTTTTTCACAAATTCAGAAAAATCTCTCGATAAATTCAATTCTTTTTTCAAAAATAGTCAATAAAAAGTGGTTTTACTAAATCTGTTAGTTTTTCATTCTACTCACTTAATAGACTTATATAGAAAAATTCATAATTCTTTTTGTTTTTGGAAAAATTGGTAATATACTTGACCATGTACAATGTATATAATTTTGTATGAAATTTTCTGTATTAGATTAGCAAGTTTTTTATGATAAGCTCTCGTACACGCAAAAATGTACATAAAATACATGTATGTTCGACAGAGGTAAGATAGCACAATTATTATACATATTATAACTAAAATAAAACATCGATGATATTAATGGAGTAAAATAATAATGTTCAGTATATATTTGAATATGTTTCGACATCGCTGTTGATTGATAACGCGGATTCTTATACATATATATAAATGAAAAAAAGTGGAAGAACTTAGCGCTTGAGTGTAAATAAATAAAATAAAAGATGTGCCAAATATATAGTTGATTTGATTATTTATTGTCTAAACAAATTTTTACCCCTTAATGAAATGTTTTAATTAATGTTATTTTACAATGAATACATTTTATTTTTATTAGAGATAAAAGGCTTTATACTGGAAAAGGAAAATTTCATATAAATGGCAAGATTTTTCAAATTTAAGTGGTTTTGCTCAAAAGGAATTTATTGTAGTTTTCTTAATTTAATGTTAAATGTTAAAAGACAATTTCAAAAATTTTGAATAAAATTGACTGTTTATATAATTTTATTTCAGCCAAAAATGTTTTATAATTTTTTATAAAACAAAAAGTATAAATTGCTCTGTTTTGTAACCAAATTTTTATGATGAATCATAGCCTTTTTTTGATAAAGAAATTCAAAAAATTAGCAACAATGAAACAGTTTTTAATTAATAAATTCTTGACCTGTAAACTTCATTTCACTAAACCAATTGCAACATTTTGCAATAATTTCATTTGTATTGAAATTCTCTGCCGTTTTTCTTAAATATTTAATATAGTTTTTTCGGAAATAATATGATGCTTTTAAAATTTAATTTGGGTTATTTTAAGGTTTTTTCATCGATAAATAAACAAATAGTAAAACGGTTTTTGTAATTAATTTTTTCTACTCTTATCATTATAAAAAGCTGTTTCGTCACCAAGCTCCTGGTTTCTACAGCTTATATGGAGTGGTTACTTTGTTTGCTCTTCGAAGACCGGATACCAATGAAATTCTACTCTCTATCTTTACACTCTAGGGAACATACGAGGTATCTCCAGGTAAATACGAGTTACAGAGTTAGCAAATATCGGAGTAAATGAAGGCCGATGCCGAGCAAAGTGGTTGAAAAGGGGAATGAAAGAGAAGGTGCTCACAGACTTTGAGCTTGACCTTTGACGTCCTTGGGAAAAACGAATTGAATATAAAGGACTTTAAAAAACTGTGTAAAAATAAAAGAAAGTTTTTTTTTGTGAATTTTACAATTCGTTTTTCAATTAAACGATATATATCGTTATTTATTACTATATTTTCTGGATGATGGTTTGAGAATTTGATTTGAGTAATTTCATAGAATTTAGGGGTTTTTGGATTCTTTGTTACTTTTGAAATTTCGTAGTATATTATGGTATTTTCATTAATATTTAAAATTTTTTTAAACTAGTACTTTAATTTTTTTGAATTCGATTCTATTTAGTTTAAAGTTTTGAAGATTTTCATAAACAGTTTCGTTTAATAACTACTTTTCGAAGTGGTTCCTACTATTTTTGTAGTTTGTAAAACTTGGTGTTTCAAACTGTGTTGCTTTTCAAACATTTGTTGCAAGCAAACAATGGTGTTGCTTGACTCTACCAGGTCCCGGATTGGAGGAAAATGCATTTTCCTCGGAGAAGGTTCCCTGGTTGAGCGAGTAGTAGAAATAAAAATTCGCATGTTGCGGGTTTCTTTGGCGACCTTATTTTTTGTTGCTGAATTACGATATCAGTCGGTCGAACAATCGCTATGCAAAAAATCAGCACTCTATCAGGTCCTGGATTGGAGGAAAATGCATTTTATGGAGAAGGTTCCCTGGTGAAGGCAGTAGTTACACTAAAAATTTGAATCTTGTGGGTTTCTTTGGCGATCACATTTTTTGTTGCTGAATCATGATATCAGTAGGGTGACGAGTGACTATGCGAAAAATCAGCACATTACCAGGTCCCGGATTGGAGGAAAACGCATTTTCCTCGGAGAACGTACGAAATATGATGATTTTTAACTACCTATTTTCAAAGCAGTGATTTTTTAAATTTATATTGAATTTTGAAAACCTTAAAATAATGATCAAATCGAACTTTTATGAATTTTAAAGTATCAGGACTTTAATTTTTAATTTCTATTTCTGTTACTTTGTTATCGTGCATATTTCTTCAGTATTGATTAGGATTTTCTGACTTTATTATATGTTTTATGTATTTTTACAAAAATTTAAGCAAATACATAGTTTAACGTTTTCGAGTTATTTCATTCTGGAATTTTGGGATACTTTGTTACTTTTTTTATTTTGTAGTGAATTGTGTAATTATTATACCAATAATTTTCAAGTTTCCGCAATTTTTATTTTTATATATTTTACAGATTTACAATACTTTTTGTTTAATCATTTGATTTTTCATATTTTTTCAGTTTGAATACAAAAAAAAAATAAATGCTGTGATTATGTTGTACATTTCTATATAATTTTTTAGAATGAATTCGATACTCTCGATAGTAAAAAAATAAAATTTTTGAATATTTTCGTAGATTTCCGAATAAGTTAAATTTGTACAACATTAAGATATTTTGTAGATTCATGAAATTTTATAGTGTTCGTATTTTTTTTTTTTTTTTTTTTTTAGATTTTAATTATTTCTATGGATTTCTGGAATTCGATGACATGAAAATATAGAATTCAGAGATTTCATAAAACATTCTCTCAAATACAGATTTGCATGATTCGAAGTTTTTATAAATTTTTATCATTTTTGCAATTTTTGCAGATTTTATTATGCCTTCTTCATTTTTTGTTTTAACCAAATGAAAAAAAAAATTTCCTCTTATTTCAGTCAAACAATCACAGTTAGAATTCTGTTGAAGTAAAAAATTCTTCCATGTCGGAATTTTCAAGGAAACGAAATTGAGAATTTTTGAATATAATAAAAATAGATTTTCGCATAACTTTGTGGACTGTCAGAAAAATTATATCAACTTGATTCTCAGTATTTTGCAGAATTCTTGTGTTCTTGTATTTCTTTTATAGTATTTATAAGATTTAATATTGTTTTCGACTATCATAATGGATTTTCAAATTAATACAAATTTTAGAAAATGACAAGATAAAATTTTTTACAGATTTATATTATCTTTTAATAAATATTTCAGCAGAAGAATTGAAATTTATTTATACTAGATTTATGCTGAATTTAGAAGCGTCGATGGGAAAAATTTTCAAGGGAGGTTTTTCAAAAAAAATAAATAATATAAATTTTATAAAATGTAATGCGATTAACCAACAAATCGTGGAAGATGTTAGATTTGTCACTATAAACAACTACAGGAAGAGAAAAATCAGCGACTATCACTTGAACTCGTTGCGAGATCAAGGTTTTTAGAGGAACAGTTTTTATTGAAAATTTATTTCTAAATCTCTTCGGCCCAAAAAACACACATACCTTCACTTTCAAGAGTTTAAACAGTTGATGAGAAAAAATCCAAGCTCAATATTTTCTTAGCTAAACGCCATACTTTGTTACAATTCATGCCCATCTTCAAGTGATTATACATACCATGAGCTCATTATTGTAAAAAATTAGACAAAATTCCTATATTCATGTTTCGAATGAAAATGGAGATTGTATAATCTTTCAGTTACTGTAATTTGCCAAAAAATCATAGAAAAAGTCAGATTCATTACTATAAATAACTACAATTAGAATTAGAAAGTAGAATTAGAAAAAATTCCTATATATTATATAGGATATATATATATATATATATATATCCTAGTTACAAAATATACTATTAAACAGTTGATGAGAAAAAATCCAAGCTCAATATTTTCTTAGCTGAACGCCATACTTTGTTACAATTCATGCCCATCTTCGAGCGATAATACGATGGGCTTGTTATTGTAAAAAATTACAAAAGTCGAATATTCTTGTTATGAATGAAAATGAAGATTGTATAATTCTTCCACTACTGTAATCTATAATTCGAAATTTTACAGATCTTAAGTATTTCTATAATTTCAATAGATCTAAATGTACACATCATCTACATGAAATAATTTTCACCAATCATTGTAACATCGTCCTTGACATACCTTAATTACATTTTGCATTCCTTACACTTTTTTACATTCGCACGTGCTCTCGGCAACGCACTCCACGAGGGGGTGAAATGTGAATGCGCGAGCGCTTGGATTCCAGAGGCGCGGTGGAAGGACCTGCCGAAGGCTCTTCTGATATTATTAGTTCGCCGTGACCCGCCGACGCGTGGGGTCGATTTCCGGTTCTCAGAAACCCATATTCCATGCTTTGTTTCCCGTCACATGAAAAACACTTTTTCGCGATGTGACCTTGACGATAATTCACAATAAAATGTGCACCATAAACTTGTGCACAATAAATGTGTGTTCAATGAAATGTGCACCTTAAACTTGTGCACAATAAATGTGTGCACCTTAAACTTGTGCACAATAAATGTGTGCACCATAAACTTGTGCACAATAAATGTATGCACAATATAATGTGCACCATAAACATGCACACCATAAACTTGTGTACAATAAATGTGTGCACAATAAACTTGTGCACCATAAACATGTAAACCATAAACTTGTGTACAATAAATGTGTGCACAATAAACTTGTGCACCATAAACTTGTGCAGAATCGACACCAAGCCTTAATTGTGCACGAGTTTCTTGTGCACAATAAATGTGTGCACAATAACATGTGTACCATAAACTTGTGCAGAATTGACACCAAGCCAAATTAGGTAAGAAAAATGCTTTGTTTCAGGTTTCAAAGATTTTGGACAGGAAATCCAGTGAATCAAATTCAATTTTTTCAATTGGCCGATATTTATTGATAGAATTAATTAATATTTTGACTGAATGAGTCAATTTGGAAATGGTGGAAATATTGACATGAATATAGTTGAAATTGACTTGCAAAATCTTAAAAAATGTAGTTTTTCCACGTGAGTCGAAATGTATTGGTCAAAATAGTTATTAACAAAGTAGCATAATGTGTAACAATTTGGACGATTGTTTTTAACTAGTGATTTGAATAGAAAAATTCTAATTCCATCTACATTTAAATATGAGAAATTTTAGACAATTTTTGAAGAAATACTGAAAATTCCTTTTAAAAAAAAGGTATAAAATGATCAAAATTTTTGTTATACATCATTTTTCATTGTATTTCTTTACCTTATTGTCCATTTTTTGTTATAAGAAATTTATAAAAATGATTGAGTTTCTTAAGAGTCGATCATTATTCATCATAATTTGTCACCTTCATAAGTTTTCCGTGATACAAAATTAAGTAAAGTGATCGAGTTTTTTAAGAGTTTATCATTTTCCATCATATTTCATCATGTAGATCCATTTTGCGTTATGCAAAATTATTTAAAACGATCAAGAGTTTATTATTTATTATTATTATATGATGTTGATTGCTAAATATATAAACTGATATTTTCAAATTTCAAAAACTCCAGACAAATTGAGGGCCTGGAAAGCATAACCGCCTCCGACGCTCGAGATCAGATTCCCTAGTAGGTAAGAGTGGGGGAGTCTCGCTGCTCTCACGACGAAATGT
>JAPYZL010024773.1:0-18851 GCA_030522825.1 Platygaster orseoliae | reverse complement strand
CCACGGCCGACCACCAAAATGTTATTGTTTCAAAATATTCCACATTGTTTGAGGTAAATTCCAAAATTTTTTCGGATTTTTAAATTTTGGGGAACAACAAAAATTTTGACTTTTTCTGAAAAAAAAAATTTTTTTCAAAAAACATTTTTTTGAAAAAATTCTTTTGAAAATATTTTTCAAAAGCACATACTTCGAAGATACTCTGTGAATTTTTTTGAATTTTTCGCATTGCGTCTGTAAGTGTCAGAAATTAAAGAAAATGACAGAAAAATGCGGTTTTTTCAATTTCGTTTTGCTGTAACTTCCGTAATTGCCTTCAGAAACTGCTCAAAATCGGAAGTAAAGCGTAAATATGGTTAATTTATCATTTTCTAAAATTTGAACTCATTATGAGACACATGCCCATAATGTCCAGCTACTTGACATGGAATGCCTCATATATTTCGTTGATAAAATTGCTTTTGATTTCTTCTTATTGTTAGTTAAAAAAAGTAATAATAAAAGTTGACCACATGCAAATGTAATAATCTACGATAAACCTCAAAAATTCAGAAAGTTCCATTTAATGTAAAGGAAAATCATTTGAAATGATGATAATTGATGATTAACAAGAACGTGAAACATTTGAAACTTCAAAAATCTGAAAAAACCAAGATTCACAATGTGAAACGATGAAAAACTATCTCATTTCCAGTTCCGCAAATCGATCCTTAATAAACCCCGTAATATCCCATTCCAAGTGCGAGGTAAAAACGCAACATAACATGGTCAATTTTGAAACTCCATCGACCCTAAGGCTTTGCGAAATGCATAACAACTTGGCCCTGTCGGTAACTAGCCTCGTCAATTAACACGATCATAAGACCGGTCCCATAACGTTCGGCTTTATGGCGCTTTGATGAAAGTGCTTTCGTGGATCGAAGAAAGTTAGGCCAGCTGGGGTGCCGGTGTCTTTATTACCAAGCCCGCATTAAGCAAGACGATAACGCTGTTGGACGGAAATTCTGCAACGCAACTTGGCGAATATCTCGCTCGACTACTTGGCAAGAACAAACATGTATCTCATTGACGTTTCCGGCTTAAGTTCAACTTTATGGAATTGAAATTTGTAGGGCCAAAGGAGTCGAGAAGTTTTAAATAAATTACAACAATCAACGACCAAGTCCCTGAAAGATATCATTTCGATATCGCGTCGGAAGATACTGTTCTTTTAAACTATCACATCGTTTCTGTTTTTGTTTATTGGCGCGATGGTTAAAAAAAATGGGAAAAAAACACCGGGAAACCTGAGTTCTGTGAGCCGCACTAAAACGGGAAAAAAAGGAAGTACTCCGGGCAATGAAAAATTCCTAACACATTTCGAATTACCCGTACCATCATCATCCGATACCCGGGCAAAAAACGAGCCTTCTCCTCCGAACGAGTCAGAATCCATTTTCCGCGGAGCTCGCGCTGATTATTAACAAAGAAACAACGCGGCATGATGAAGAGGATAAAAAGAGGGAAAAGTGGAAAATAGAAGAAAATGTACGAGGAAATTCGGATTGAGCGGATGCACGTCATCCAAGCACGCGCTTTCGAATTATTTATGTCCTCGGCTTGGAAATGGAAGAAGCTGCTTCGTTGACTGAATATTTCGATTCGCATCGAACGCGGTAAAAAGATGTATGGCGCGGCGAAAGATAAATAGATGAAAGAGCACCCGCTTTCGACGCAGGGACATTACGAAATTTATATTCCCTGGGAATATGCGAAACAACGCGCCCTCATAATGGCGCTCCATACATTGACTCGTATCACTGGCCATCGACGTCCCGGTGCTTCACTTACGATAAAGGTAGAATTTATGGAAGAGGCTTTTTTCGGAAAAGTCGTTAAGAAAGGACGTTCAACGAAATTTTACGTAGGTGGGAGAAGGGGGGGATTGAAATTTTAAAAGTGTCAATAAAATATACGGCGTGGTGATAATTGTGCACGATTTTATGAAGCACTTTACTTCCTATGCACTGAAGATTGTGCACCTTTTTCAGAAATTTAGTACTGATATAATAATGGAATTAAAAATTCATGGAATATCATTTATGGAGTTTATCACAATGATTATAATTTTAGAATCCTCAAGCATTAGAATCTTAATAGCATTGTATCAGTTGTGCACGATTTTATTTGGCACTCTATTAATTGTGCACCGGACGATTGTGCGCATTTTTTCAGAAATTCATGACTACAATTATGAAATTGAAAATTTGTTTCATAAAATTTTCGGAATTTGATGCCATGACTAGAATCCTACGATCTTAATTTATTAGATTCTCAAATAATTAAAATCTCTGAGCATGGCGTCGATTGTACACGAATTTGTTAAAGAGGGGACGCCGGGGTAAAAATACCCACGGGGCAAATACGCCCACCCGCTGTTTCTTTTAAATACATTCATTTAAATTCCGCGGAAATTTTTTTATGACTGCGCCATAACTCTTAGACATAACCACAAAAAAATCATAGCGATTGACATTGCGGTTAGAACGTTATAAATAAAAGTAGATGGTTTTGACGTTCCGAAGTCTCAACATCTAAAATTTGCAGTTTGGGAAAAAAATCTACAGTCTTTTATAAAATTAAAAATTTATGACATGCATACTTATTAAACAGTATCAGTGAAAATTAATTTGAATATCACAACATCTTATAAATCATAATCACTTTCATAAAAAACTGTAATATCTCATTAAGTCAGTCATTGAATCTAGGTGATTGTGATTCAAATCAGCATACAAACGCCTGCATATCGATAAATTATATATTCATATGTATCATACTTTCGCACAATGTTCGTGAAAAATGGTTGAGAGCACAAAAAAAGGAAATTACGCTCCATCATGTCATTCTTTGTTGAGCAAGTTGAGAAATACAGCAGAAAAAAGGAATATTTTTGAAGAGAGCCAATAACATGGCATCTCTACCAACCTTGACAACATCGTCATTAGTGTCGTCCAGTGTCGTCAAAAATTTCGTCACTTTTAAGAACGTTTATATGCGAAAATTCATTATAGAAACTATTATTTAGTTCATATTCTGCGTCCTGAGTAAAAATATTTGATTTTGTGTCACATTAATGGACTCTAGAGACTATTTACCTTTGAGTCGTAGTTCTTGAAAATTTTTCAAGTTCCCAAGTGTCGTTATTTGTGCCGTCAAAGTGTCGTTCACGAATACGCTCGAGTTTGGCCGAATGCGCCCGAGCACGCCCGAGCAGCAATCACTCGCTCGTGTATGTGTGTCAAGTGTGTCAATGTGTGTATGTACATCAGACGGGTTAGGTTACGTTGTTGCGCAAAAAAAACGCGAAAAAAAAAACAGAAAAAAAATGCAGGGCTGCATTTGTTTTGCGAAAAAAACAAATGATACGGCTGCACACGGCTGCATCAGCAGCCGTATCGCGGACGACATGTCGGCATTTAAGTCGTATGCCGATGTCGGTGACGATCAAAATGGCGGCGCGGAAATTCCTGAAAACAACGTCGGCATATGAAGTCGGCTTTCATGTCGTCATGGTTGGTAGGGATACATAATATTACTACATACCTGATGATGTCTTTATTCATCAGAATACACAATAATCACAAGTTGGTCTCAAGTCCATTACGTATTTACAAGAGTAAATCGTGGGGACCAGAGACATCGAGGTAAGGAATCCGCGCTTATAAGTTCATTCTCGGCTAATTTATTATTGCGGGAAAAGTTTTGCTATGCGCTCGTAGCGGCACGTGCGCGAACTCCTTGATGCGATATCTGATTTCGAGGCTCGCAGCAGAGGAAATTGGTGTGTACGCATTCCTCAATAATTCAATAACTGAGTTATACGTCGTACTGATTTTTTCAGTATTGTTTTCAAAAAATAAATGAATTTTATTATATTCACTAATGAAAAAGTACAAATTTCAAAAAAAAAAAATCAAAAGATTTTGCATGAGTGTGTTCAAGTGAAAAGTAATTAGTGGAGTAACGAATAAAGTAATTTTTAAACAAGCAATATATTGGAGACGTTTTATGTGATAATGTTTTAGTAAAAAGTACTGTAATGAAGTGATAAGTGACATAACTAAACAACTTATGACATGTTATTGATAAATATAAATTCGATGTGATAATTTTTAGTAAACAGTTCTCAAGTAAACTGAAACTACGAGATAAATAAATAGCTGTTTATTTACTATAGTAATATTGTCTGAAATCAGAAAATGGCTGGCTTACAGTATGATTTATTAGGATAGAATATATACTGCGAATTTGGCACTGTATCGGAACTGTTTCAAAATTACCAAGAATATAATAGATTATTATGATAAATTAAAATAAATTATTTCAAATTATTTTTTTCAACGTTCACGCAGCGAAAGATAACTTTGTATTTCAATAGATTTTTTTGTAGATTTCAAGCATCTACAGGATTCAAAAATTTGTATTTTGTAGCTTTTTTTTTAACTCGTAGGAAAATAATTTCTTTATATATTTTTAGTATGAGATCATACTTTTGGTATTTAAAGGAGTTTTATATTTTCAGTATTTGCGGGAGTTTGTAGAATTTTCTAGTCTGCTATAGATTCTCATGTATATACTAATGTCTGTAATTCGATGCTCTGAAATTAAAAGTATTAAAAGTTTGTAGTATTTTAATTAATTTTCTAGAACAATCGTGTTTTTATAGATTTCTACTTCTTTTAGCATTTTTGATGTTTTCTATTTCTCATGAAATCTTAAGGATTTTCTCGTATTTTCATTAATTCTTATGAAAATTTTCACAATTCTAAGCACTAGGATACAAAGAATTGTAAATTTTCTGAAATCATAGATTGTTCAAAAAAATGGCTACGTTCAGTTTTAGCATTTCATGGATTCTTCGTATTATTAGTATTTTTTGTGTTTCAAAGTATTAACCAAAGTTTTCAGTATTTTCGAGTATTTTCATTGATTACTAGTATTATCAACTTGATACTCCAGTTGAATACAAAGTTAGTTAAACTTTTTTTACTTAAATAGCTTGCCATCATGATTTTCTATTCTTTTATTGCTTTTCAAAATTCTAGTATTTTTCAGTGCTTTTCAAGAATTTTATATTTTTTTCTACAATTTATAATTTAAAATACCAAGTTTGATCAATTTCTTGTATTTTAATAGACTTTCAAAAAATTATATTTACATAGATGAATAGTTTCCGATCGACTGCTATAGTATTTCGATTGCTTTTCATATTTCGCAGTATTTCATGAATTTCAAATGATTTTTTAGTTTTTTATAGATGATTTGTATTTCTGTATATTCCTATACAGATTTAAATTTTTTGATGCTGTGAAAAACAAAGTTTCAAATATAAGTCAAATTTAAATTGAGTAATAAAACAGTATGTTTTTTTTTTTTTTTAATGATTTCTCAATGTCTTTATATTTTCAGTACTTTCAATATTTTACTTTCAATGTTCATGTATTTTGAAAGATTTCTGACAATTTCACAGATTTCTGTAAAGATTTCTTGAATTCAACAGTCCAAAAATGAGAGTTTTATACATATATAAATTTTTAGTAACTTTCTAGTTACTAAAATAGAAAGTTACTAAAGAGTTACTTCCACTATCATCAATTACGTTTATTAAAGTAAGTTCTGATTTTCTCATTAATTCGTGAAACTTTAATTTATTGATATTTTCTTGAATGTTCAATTTTAATAGATTTTAGTATTTTATACTATATATTAACTTATTATTTCGATATTTGACGTATTCTTATACTGCATGGTAAAAATAAATATATTCATGGCCTAATATACTATAGTACACGAAAAATTAAAATAATAATGCAGACTTTCCTAGGATACAGTAATTTTTCCAATATTTATAGCACGAATCGCTAGATTTTTTTTCTCAGCGTATGGTTTTGATCGATATGTACAAAAAGTGTACAAAAGTAAATTTGTTTTGTTACCATTCGTTACACCTCTTCTGCAAGAATTCCTTTTTTCGTGCTAGAATTCCGAATATCAAAGTCACTGTTTCATCATCTGAAAAGCGCTTCGAGTGTTTTGCAAGCACGGCAGAAAAAAAGTTCGATACTTGGACGCTGCGAGATCGAACGGACAGTTTTGAGGATTGAATTCAGGCACTGGACGTGGGCCAAATATCGCCAGTTTTTGCGCGAATCACTTGCGATTGACCCGGGTGAGCTGGGGATTGATCAATCAACGCGAAACAACTTTTTGCAGTGCTGTATTTATTATTGGGTCAATAAGACATGTTTTTCTAACTTGATTGATGACAATACAAACGTAATAGAGATAAAGAATATTGACCTAAAATTAGACTCGTGATTGTTCGTCATCGTTATTGATAAGAATATAAATTGGATCACGTGAATTACTTTGCAATATGTTAATAATATTATATATACTTTTTTCAGAATTAACTCAAAAACTGTACTCATAATTGATGTGGTTGTCACACATTTTACAAACGTGAACTTTTCATTTTTTCAGGTTGACGTTACAGAACTTTGCCCTTCGGCTACAGTACTTGCACAGCAATTGACACACGTTGAACTCGAAAGATTGTCCTACATTGGTCCGGAAGAATTCGTGCAAGCTTTTGCCAAGGTGTTCATACATTTTATCTTTTTTTTTATTTTACATTTTGAAAAGTGATTGTTGTTTTGCAATAAAATATGAAAAATTAGTCTAAAGAGTTATAGAACGTTTCTCTAATTTTTTGCACACCACGAAAATCAATAAAAATAGAAAAATAGACCTCAGTATATAGTGAAAAGTTCTTTTCATCAGAATATACTCGTTATAGATTTTGATGTGTTTCGTTTTTCTTTTTATTGCACAGGAATCGCCCCACTTGGAAACTTCTTTCAAGGATATGAAAAAGACCCGTAATTTAGAGTCTTACGTTCAGTGGTTCAACAGACTGAGTTATTTCGTGGCCACCGAAGTGTGCAAGGTAAAAGGACTTGTACTAATTTATGCCCTTTTAGAAATGAAGTGTCTTTTTATTAACTACCTAATTTACATTGACAAAGAAACGATTATAGTTAATAAGCGAAATTGTTTAACTAGAATAAAAATTTAACTTTGAAAGGATAATCACTGAAATTTCATAGAGAAAAAAAAATATTGAGACGAGATGTAAATTGTTTTTTTAATATCATGAATCAGATTACAATTACCTATATTTATCTTTGAAATTCGTAGATGTAAATAACATTAGATACATTATAATTTGAAAGAAAGTTGTTTAAAAAGCTTAACATGGAAAATGAAAGTCTTTAGGGATGTTGCAACGAAATTTTTCATTTGAGGTACTTGAAATTTCGAAAGGTTTTTTCAAAATTTATCTACATAATATATGTAGATAATATTTTTGACTAAATCAAATAAAATGTTTTTTAGCATCTTATAGATGTGAAAATAGATTTACAATGCTCAAGTTTCACGATTTCACATATTTAATTTCTAACTTCTCCTAATATTTATATTTTCAATTTTTTATTTCAAAGTATCCTATAAGTATACGAGTTTCTATATTTATTTCTAACATTTATGCTCTAGAATTAAAAAGTTTTTAAGATTTGTATAGACGAAAAAATTCTTTAAAAAGATTAGGAGATTTCAATAATAGTATTTTTATTGTTTTTCATTTTCTTAAACGTTTATATTTTGTAGTAAAATTTTCAGGTACCAACTTTCAAAAATGTCTAATATTTTATTTGATTTCTATATAAATTTTTAGGATGTTATACTCACGAATTAATGGAAACTTTGAAGTTTTTCAGTATTTCAATAGATTATTTTTTTAAAAAAATTTTTTTGTAGAGTAAAAGTATTTCATTGATTTCTATTAATATAAGTTTCTGTCGTATAATAATTATTAATGAAATTTTGAGTATTTTCAGATATTTTTCTAGATTAAAGTAAAAATTTAACTATTTCGTTTTAATATAATTCAACGTTTTATAAATTTCGAGTATTTTTTGGTATTGATAAAATTTTCATAGCTATTTTGAATTTTTTATAGATTTATAAACTTCTTCTGGATCACTATAAATATTTTGGAAAATCGAAGCTTGAGAATTTTTAGTTTCATGAATTTTTACTGTTTGGATATATTTCTTTATATATAATTTTTTTATTGTTTTTTTGTTTTTTATTATTTTAGTGTTTTTTTTTTTTTTTTATTATTTTTTTTTTTCTTTTTTTTTTTTTTTTTTTTTTTTTGTATCCACATATGAATATTGATTTTGAGAACTCATTTCTCCAAATTTTATACATATGTATTTAATACTTTTTCGGATTTGTAAAAAATTTATACACAGATTCTGAGTATTTTACATATTATTATTGTGTTGTAATTATTCATTTGATTTTTTTTTCATTTCCATTAAATTTTGTAGCATTTTCCAGTACCTATATGTATAAGTTGTTCGTGTTTTAATGAATTGCTACAAAGATTTTTGGTATTCCAGGCACAGGGTTTTTATATTCGACAAATTTTTATGGATATTTCAGAAAAAATTTATTTTATAGTTTGAAAGTATTTTCTTAATTTTTTTATTGTTTCGTATTCTTCGTATATTTTATAGCTTGATATATGTTTTAGTATTCTTACAAATTTTCGATAAATCATAGATTTTCCGTATTTTTCAGATTAGGGGTATTTTATTAAGTTTTTTTTTTGTTTGTTCATAAAATTCATTAGAGTTTTATGATATTTTTTGCTACTTTCATAAATTATTTCAAATATATATTATTTCTTCATTATTCCTTTTAGTGTTTTGAATTTTTATTTCCAATTAAGGATATTCGATTTCTTACTAATTATCTCTATAACATCTTCCTGATTTCGTAATTTGTTAAAAGCATCTTCCCTTGAATTCATTTTCTTTATCGCTTATTCCTTATCATAATTTCATGTAATCAAATTTCTTCTCAAAATTCTGTATTAATTACAAATTCAAAGTATTCGTTGACAAAATTCTTACACTTCAAAATTAAGTGTTTTTTTTTCGATTTTCCAAAATAAGTACCAAAACAAGTTTCCATAAGTAAAAAAAATTTCAGTAGTTAATAGAAATTGCAAAGATGTCAAAAATATTTTATAGCAAAAGTTACGTTATATTGTATCATGTTTTACCTAATTACGTGTTCCTAATAATCATAATTTTCTGAAAACTAAGTTCTCCAAAAAATTCTGTATGAACTACAAATTCAAAGTATTCGGTGACAAAGTTCGTACACTTCAAAATTAAGTGAATTTTTTTCTATTAACCAAAGTAACTCTTTCTATAAGTACAAAAAATTTCAGTAAACAATAGAAATTGCAGAGATTTCAAAAATATTTCACAGCAAAAGTGATTGTAGAAAAATATAACACGAGATTTAAAGTTCGAAATCATGTTGAAAAAATATCTCCCTAGTAAAACAATGTGAATTTACAATTTCCAAACTTTGAAGGCGTTGCTATATTTTTCAATTTCAGCACGCGAAAAAAAAGCAGCGAATAAGAGTCGTCGAGTATTGGATAGAAACAGCGCGAGAATGCTTTAACATCGGAAATTTCAATTCGCTGATGGCCATCATCGCCGGCCTCAACATGTCGCCGATATCGCGGTTAAAAAAAACAGTGAGCACAAATTTCTTCGCAGTCCCGGGCAAAATCGATCGCACCGTCGCGGAGATGGAAAAGGAGAAGAAATTTTCACTCCTTAACGTTGAAAAATACATATTAAAAGACGAAAAAATTCGAAGGGAATGTCTTTTAATTTTCCACAAAATTTCTCCATAATGTAGATGAACAAATTTCAAAATATTCTCGATAAATTAAAAATTTTCTACGTTGTATAATCTTAAACTGGAAAGTTTTTATGAAGGAAAATTTCTCTTGCGTTCTATTGCAAAGTTCCTTCTGATAGATAATAAAGTCGACGGCATTACGTATTCAAGATTTCATTACATGATGCGATGCAGTTGCAAATTTTACATTTTACGGAAATGTAATCTAAAATGTAATTCAAGTCACTGAAGAAACTTAATGAACAGCATTTGGGACGAATTATAAATTTAAAGCTATAAAAGCCTGGTAGTACCTGATTTCGATTACGAACTTTATGAAAAATTCAAAGCGTTTGCTTCCCTTTGCAAAATTTATTCAGCTGCTGTGACTTTGTTTATTTAAGAAGTACATATATATTAGGAACAAACTTTCTACGACTTTTTAAATTTTAATTTCCTTCTTGAAACATTTATCCAGAGTAAAATAAAAGAATTCCCAACTTGGCTTTCTTTTTCCAAAAACCACTTGCACGTCCACGTAAAATTACAATTCTCCTCAAAGAAACGCAATCACGTAGTTCCACGACGAGCAAAACGACGAAAAGCAATATTGCGTCTTTGCTAGATTTTTTACAAACGTTTTCACGAGTCTCAATTCCCGAGTCATAACTGTTCATCTTCTCTACCATTACAGGAATAAAAACGCGAAATTATGAATCATGAAACGAGAAAACAAGTTGACGAGCTTCTTGGTAATTCTTTTTGTTTGGCTGTTTGCGTTACAGTGGTCCAAGGTACAATCAGCGAAATTTTCCATTTTGGAGCATCAAATGGATCCCAGTAGCAATTTCAGCAGTTACCGCAGCACTTTAAAAGCTGCCATGTGGCGAAGCGCTGGCGCCACCGATGAAAGACAGCGAATCGTCGTGCCATTTTTTAGCCTCCTCGTCAAGGATCTCTATTTTTTGAACGAGGGTTGCAGCAACAAGTGAGTTACTAATTTTTTTCAACATATATTGCACTAAGGAAAAATACTGGTACTTTCTGGCATATGTATGGTAAAAAGTACCAGAATACTGTTAGTCTTACAATACTATTGCAGTTTTATTTCAGTAATCGCAATGTTGTATAGTTTAAATTGTTGATTGGCACAAATCACGGTAAGGTAGCCAGTTTTAACTAGAAAATTTAGGAAAATTTACAACTTACAGGCTGAGAAAAAGCCCTTCTAATTTGTTGTATAAATATTAGAAAAATAATTTTCGATTATTATTATCATTATAATTTTCATTATTTTCTAGGATTATGTATTTTAGAAATATTTACAATATTATTTTGTTGCACAATATACTACTCTTCACCATGTATTGCACTAAGGAAAAATACTAGTACTTTCTGGCATATATATGGTAAAAAGTACCAGAATATTGTGAGTTTTATAATACTATTGCAGTTCTTGTTTTCTCAGTTTTATTCCACCAATAGCAATATTATTTAGTGATTTAAACTATAAATATTGGAAAAATTACTTCATTCTAGAATAATCTGCGATATTATTTTTATTTTTCATACATTAATGAAAACAATAAGTTTAGAAGAAACTTAAACCCGCTTTATAGTTTATAGTCAAAGGTAATTTTTCCGAAAAACTCAAACTGCACTGCATGAATTAGGAATAGGACACTGTTCAAACCGTAATGACGAAAAATTTTTATGTCCACCAAATTTTTTTATAATTTCAGTCTAACTTAAACTTTTAAATGGTTTGAATTATGTTAAAATTTCAAAATTTTGAAAAAATTGAAAAACTGTAAAAATTTTCTAAATAGTCGATAATTTTATAAGTAATTCGAAAAATTACAGAGATTGTTTATAAATTTTGTATATTGTTATGATTATCAAATTTTTAAGGAAAGTGTATGGTTTTTTTTTATGAGAAAATTTTAAAAACCTAGAAGTATTGAAAAATTACAAAAAATTATTGTACCTATCAAAATTTGAATGAATTTTTTCCGTTTATTATTGTTGAAATATTTAAAAAATTAAAAAGCATTAGAATAATTCTTTAAATTGTCGTAAATTCTTTAAGATCACATAGTTTCACATAGTTTGTTGAATTTATTTATTTTATTTTACTTTTACTTTATTTATTTTTAGATAATGTTAATAAATTTTTTACTCTGTGAAAAATTTTTCAATTCTGAAAATATACAGATATCGTTAAATATACTAAATTTTTAAATATCAAAAAATATTTCATCATACAGATATGGTCTAAAAGTTTTGACATTTTAACAATAACTTAGAACATAACTTTGAGAAATGTTAGGTATTTGTGAAAAATTGTAATAGTGTGGTTGAACCAGAATTTATTAATTGGTAGATTTTTGCTTGGTATTTTTAGCTATTTTATTTTCATATCATTATGAAGTTTTTTAAAAATAAAAATTGATTCTCGCACCAAGATTCAATATAATTGTAAAAATTGAATTAAAATTTGGAGTTTTAGGAAATTTCCTTTAATTTCGTAAATTGTTAAAAATTACGAAAATGTTCAAAAACTTAAATTCGTAAGTTTTTTTCTTTGTTTTTTTTTTTTTTGTAAAGTGTATAGTTTTTTTAAATTTAATGAAAAAACTTTAATAACTTAAAAATTCTGAAAAATTACGGAAAGTTATTGTAATTTACGGAAATTTTAATGAATTTTTTTCCATTATTTTTGTAAAAATATAAAGAAAATGAAAAAGCATTGAAAAAATAATAATAATTTGTTGAATTTCAGATTATAATCATAAATTATGTACATCGTGAAAAATTTCTCAATTCCGAAAAATTACAGATACCGTGAAATATACTTCATTTATTAAAATCAAAAAATGTTTAATCATACGGATACAGACAACAATTTTTGAAATTTCATAATAATAATCTAAAACATAATCTTACTTTGAGAAAAATTTTTTTTTCTTAATTTTGATGGTTCAGTTAAACTAGAAATTAATATTTGATTGATTGTTTCGTCATATTTTTGATCTTGAATTTTTATATTATTATTAAGTTTTTAAAATTAAAAATTGATCCTCGCACAAAACATGTTATATAATTGTAAAAATTCAATTTAAATATGGAGTTTCAGAAAATTCCCTTAAATTTCCTAAATTGTAAAAATTACGACTTTTCGAGAACTAAAATTCGACAGTTTTTTTTTAATTTTTTTTTTTTTGGGGGGGGGGAGAAGCGAATAGTTTTTTTAATTTAATGAAAAAATTTCAAAAACTTGGAAGTATTGAAATTACGAAAAATTATTATAAGTTACAAAAATATTGATAAATTTTTGTTCAATTTTCATTGCTGATATATAAAGAACATGAAAAGGCATTGGGATAATTCTCCAGATTGTCATAAATTCTATGAAATTCACATAATTTGTTGAATTTTAAAAAATGTCAATACATTTCGAACATCATGAAAAATTTTTGAATTTTAAAAATACAGATACCGTGTAATATACCAGATTTTGAAAAATCAAAAAATTTTTATTTTACGGATACGGTCTAAAGTTTTTGTGAATTCCATAAATAATCTAGAAAATAATATAACTTTGAGAAATTTTATTTGTTTACAATTTTAATGGTTCTGTTTAATTATAAATTAATAATTGATTAATTTTTGCGTGGTATTTTTAGATATTTCATTTTCATATCATTATGAAGTTTTTTGAAATCAAAAATTGATCCTCGCACAAAAGATATTATATAATTGTAAAAATTCAAATTTAATTTGGAGTTTCAGAAAATTTACAAAAATTTCGTAAATTGTTAAAAATTACAACAATTTTCAAGAACTAAAATTCGTAACTTTTTGTCCATTTTCGTTTTTTTCAATTTTTTGGACAATTTTTAAGTTTTTTTTTTTTTTTTTTTTTTTTTTGGAAAATGTTTAATTATTTTTTTAATTTAATGGAAAAATTTCAAAAACTTGGAAGTATTGAAAAATTACGACAAATTTTTATAAGTTACAGAAATTTTTATTTATTTTTTTCAATTATTATTATTATGATATAAAGAAAATGAAAAAGCATTGCGATTATTCTCCAGATTGTCGTAAATTCTATGAAATTCAAATAATTTGTTGAATTTCAGATAATGTTAATAAATTTTGTACATCGTGAAAAATTTCGAAATTCCAAAAAGTTACAGATACCGTGTAATAATTTACATTTTTAAAAATCAAAAAATGTTTCATCATACGGATACTGTCCAAAGTTTTTAAAATTTTCAAAAATAATCTAAAATATAATATAAGTTCTAGAAATGTTGTTTGTTAAAAATTTTAATGGTTCGATAAGCTAGAAATTAAGAATTGATTGATTTTTGCATCGTATTTTTCAGTATTTAATTTTATTTATTTATTTATTTATTTTTTTTTTTATTAAGTTACTTAAAATCAAAAATTAATCACCGCACGAAGATGTAGTATAATTATAAAAATTTTATTTAAATTTAGAGTCTGAAAAAATTTTTGAAAAATTCGTAAATTGTTCAAAATAACAAAAATTTTCTAGAACTGCAATTTGCGTGTTTTCATTTTTTTACATAAATTTAAATAGTTTTCGTAAGGTCTTGCATTTTATTTTTTTTTTATTTTCTTACTTACACTACTGTAAATACGTTATTTTTAAACATATCTTACACATGTTATATGTAAACAATATTTCCCAAAATTGGTGAAATTTGGTTTTATAATATTTTTTGCACATCATATAATTCATTGGGCATAACTTCCTATTCGACATTATATAGTGGACATTATAACTTGCCCAATATGTTTTGGAAATTACCGTACCCAATTCAAATTAGGAACCTAAATACAAATAAAACCACGGTACATAATCAAAGCAATAAACGCAAGAGATACCGAGCGTACGAAAAGCGATTAATTTTTGACAAAATCGCGTTTGAAGTAAATCGAGTAATTTATTGTACGACAGTTGAAAGCACGCAAAACTGCTTTGGTTGACGCTTTCCACCGCAAGAATCTTATCATTGCCAGTTTCCATGTTTGAGTGTATTAACTTATTAAACTTCTAATGACAAAAGTTGCTCGAAACTCATTGGCAACGATGCGAGTTGCGAGATAGATCGCGAAACGAGAAACGGAATTCCAACATCATCCCAACAATGTGTGAATTTTGCTCGCGGAATCTTACGGGGGAGGGGAGGGTATGGAGGGGGGTGAATACCTGGCGTGTTTTTATTGCGATGTTTATTCAGCTCGAGAAGAAAAATGCAATTAGTCCACCACAAAAGCAATGGATCGATCATCGAATTCTTCTGATTGTCGTTCTTCGAAAGGGTGAGAAACGTTTATAAACAAGTTGAAGTATTTTATAAGAATTTTCAAAAATCGTCAGAATACTTGGAAAAAAAATTTACTTGTCTATTCGAAAACTCAGGTGTTCTATTCATGATTCTCCCGTAGTGTGGACAAAATTTTCCAACAAAACAAAATGCAGCTTCTATTTAAACTGAAGTACACCAAAAGCGATAGGAAAAAAAAATCACCCAAAACGTTTCTCTGGCTTCGTTTATTGACTGTCGCGCAGTTTCTGGTTTACTGAAAGTCGTAGCGCTGATAACAAATTGTTTGCCACCATGGATGCCCGCGCGCACCTGGGACGTGTGTACGTGGGGCTGGTTTATGTAGTCCCGAACTCCTGCGATCGTTACTAAAAAAATCGCTGCTACGGTCGACGGAAAATTGAAAACCCTACAGCCATTGTTCGGAAAATTCAGCGCTTCCATTCGTTTCGCGAACAATGTTCCTCGTTTTCGATATATATTGTCAACGTTGGGAAATTTATTCACTAAGCGCTTCTTCGATGCGACGATTAGTAATTTCAAATTTCAGTCTGGATTGAAAAGCTGAGATTTCAGACGTGATTTCAGGACTTTGCGATGACGTTTTTGATTGAGAGGGATGGAAAAATTTTATTTACTTATTTGGGAATATGTTTATTTATTTACCAATTCGTTTATTTATGAATCATTCCATACAAGATTTTCATTCAAAAATTTTTTTCCCTCGAATCATTTTTTTCAGATAGTTCAACTGAAAATAAAAAACAGGTATTTTTTTATTTTATCATTATATACATAATTTTCAAGCTATGAATTTTTAAACTTTTCATGTTCAGAGGAAGTTAAAAAATTCATTAGAGCTACAATTTTGAACTGCCCATTCTGGAATTTTTTGAGTATCAGTAAAAGTGTTTGAAGAACATTTTACCGCAAAAAAAAACATACCAAAGTTGGAAATATATTAATTTGTTAAAAAAATCGTAATTTTTGTTATTAACAATTACTTGGGTTGATTTATAGTATCTTTCATTCGAAAGCTGAGAAAAAAGCATACGTTTCGTCATGGTTTGATATTTTTCAAATTAAATACTTTTTCGCATATTAGCTAGTGTTAAGAGAAACTTCCTCTGAACACGAAAAGTTTAAAAATTCATATATTGAAAATTTTTATGTATAATGATGAAATAAAAAAGATGTGTTTTTTATTTTCAGTTGAACTATGTAAAAAAAATTATTCAAGGGAAAAGAATTTTTGAATGAAAATCTTGTATGGAATGACCCTTATATATTTATTTGAGTATTTACTTCATTATTTATTTTCTATTTAACATAAGATCGTAGAAATCATTTCGCAATGCTCAAGGTCGAACTTTTTGGAATATAAAACTTCTTTCATAAAATCACAGTATTTAATTTCCTGCATCTTTCGACCTATTATTTATATATTTTTTTTTTTTTTTTTTTTTTCAATAAAAATATTTATGTCATTTCAACAAGATGATCTCGTTTTTTTATGGATTTCTATACAGGTATGTAATTTTAGAAACTCAAAAATTCAAAATTTTTTAAATATTTTTTATAGATTTCTCAGCCTTCAAAAAAAAAAAATTATCTATATCAATTTCTATAGAATTGTGTACTCCATGATTTCAAGTTTTAGCATTTTTTCACAACTTAATACATTTATAAGAAAGTTGTATTGTATTTTTCAAATTTTTTAGTATTTATAACATTTCGTACGATTTTTAATATCTTTGGTTTTGTTAAATATTAAAAATAGCTTTTACGGTTTTACGATATTTTCCAAAAATTTTGAGTATGTTTGTGAGTTTCTTCACAGATTTCCAAAATATTACATTACGTACCGCTGGCACAATATTTTTATTTCCGAGTGGGAGGTTTGTAGGCCGAGGCGAAGCCGAGGCATACAATCCCACGAGGGAATAAAAGTGATAATAAATAAATGATAATAAAATAAAAATAAAGTGAAATAAAAAAAGTGATTTGCCCTGCGAGAGCAGGACAAAAAAGTACACTTTTTTACCCTGCGTTGTATAAAAGATTTAATAGATTTTTAGTATGACATTTTTTTTTGCAGAAACACAATCTTGAAGAATGCCTGATATTTCATCGATTTTGAATACTTTTTTTTCATTTCATCAGTATTTATACAATCTAAAGAATGTTTTTATATAATTATTTTATAGATATGCTAATAAATTATTCAGTCACTGCTTGTAGTTTCGAAATTTTGTAGCTGATTTCCTATTATTTACATAGACGCAGATTTTCAGTATTTCATACACAACTCAGATTTTCAGTATTGTTACATATTTTTACTTTTATTTTGAAAATTTCATATTATGTAATTCAAGGTTTTGACGTTTTCCAATATTTCAATCTTATGTTGAAAAATATTTATACTGTTTAATATTTATACCAGTATTTATACTATTTAAACAATTTACAGGATTGAACGTTTTATAGATTTTAAGTAATTTCATAGATTTTTAAAAAAATTATGTTCTTTTCTATTAATTTTATTTTATAGACCAGTATTTTTTTTTTTTTTTTTTAATATATCTCAAATTTTTTTGGATTTTCTTTTATTTACAAAGATTTTCATTTACGGGATTTCATTAGCTTGTTGCATAAGAATCAGAGGTTTTACAGATTTTTTAAAAGGGTATTTCAATAAATTTTCCAGGAAACAGTATCTCGTACGTTTATTGTTTTTCGTATATTAATAGTATTTACTTGTATTTTTACAGAAATATAAAAAAATTTCCTTAATAACATAATTAAGGATTCAAAGTTTTAAAAATTATTAACAAGTTATTAGATTTTTTAAAATATTATACAAACTTAGTTTTTTTATACATAATGACCTAGTAATATATGAACATTTTATTATTATTTTTTTTTGTATTTTTAGCATTTATCCATACTATTTCGTAGGATTTTCCTATATTTTTATTAGTTTACTGTATTTTTAATAATAACTTTACGCATAAATAATTTAAATGTTTCATGGATTCTTCAGAAAACAGCATCTCTACTATTTTCCAGTATTCTCTCATATCAATGATCACAATTTTTTTCCATTTCATCATTACGTTTCTGCATTTTTACGAACATTATAAAACCATTATTATCTTACAATTTTATTGAGTTGTCTCAACTGCAAAATTTTTAATATAATGTTCTTAACGATTTTTACATTAATCTCATCTTTTTTTTATTTAACAAGAAACTAATCGCGTTTTAAATACTTGAAGTAAATATTTCAAGTGCTGAAAGCTAGATTAAAACCATAAATTTTATACAATTTTTTTTTATTTCATGTTCATAGGCTTCCAAACGGGCACATCAACTTCGAAAAGTTCTGGCAACTTGCGAAGCAAGTGACGGAGTTTATAGCTTGGAAGCAAGTGGCTTGTCCTTTTGAAAAGAATTCAAGAGTGATCGCATTTTTGCAAGCAAGTCCAGTATTAACAGAGAACGGTGAGCTTATTTTTGATTATTTACTACAAAATTGATAATTAATTTTTTTTTATTATTTCAATGAGTCCCTACCATAATAACGTACAGTTCGCGGTGCCTGAACATTCTAACGTACCGTTTATCGATCCAGAACATTTTGGCGTACAGTTTACAGAGGTAAAACATTCT
>JAPYZL010024748.1:0-15660 GCA_030522825.1 Platygaster orseoliae | reverse complement strand
TTTTGAATTTTTCGCATCCCGTCTGTAGGTGTCAGAAATTAAAGAAAAAGACAGAAAAATGCGGTTTTTTCAATTTCATTTTGCTGTAACTTCCGTAAGTACCTTCAGAAACTGCTCAAAATTGGAAGTAAAACGTAAATATGGTTAATTTATCATTTTCTAAAATTTGAACTCATTATGAGACACATGCCCATAAGGTCCAGCGACTTGACATGGAATGCCCCATATGTAGTTTTTGATTTGGGCTCAATTTGAGCCAAAAGCTTGAGCCGAATAAAATAAAAGATGAATTAAAAGAAATTAATTTTTTACAGCTTTGAAAAAACGCTTAAAATGAAATTATTATTGATGAACGAAGCGCGTCGAATTCAGAATCAAATTTTTTAAATAATGATCCGGACTCAAATTATGTGATGATAAGAATTTTCATTTAATGAAATATCAAGATATTCCGTAACGTGAATATTTCATGAAATTTAAAATCCTTTTATCTCATAGAGCCAATAATGTAAAAGTCAAAATTCGAGAAAATCCATTTTATACGCATAAAAGATTTATATTTCGGCTTGAATAAATCCCTGTTAAGAATTATGCTGAAAAAAATTATCAAAATGATCAAAGTGTATTCAAACACTTATTCATTTTCCCACGAGAAAAAGCACAAGTTCTAATAATGCATTACTCAAACGAGATATTTTAGTTGTCTAGAAAAATTTTTAATTGTTCCTTATTACTGAATGAATTTTAGTTCTTGCCACCTAATAATCGACGTCAAACACATAGAAATTGTATTTATGAAGACTTATAACTAGGAATGAATTATCACCACTCTTAGAATGGAAATAATCTGAGTTGATATTTTTGATTTTTATAATCTCGATGGTATTTTTCGTTTTCTTCCCAAAGAGCTTGAGAAAACAAAATAAGGATTTTTTTATTTTAAGTTTTTACTTTTTTAAAAGGCATTTAAAAAAGTATGGAACAGTTTTTTTTTTTTTTTTTTTGTAGACACCTTGCTACCTTTATATAAAATGTAATTAACAATTAGTATTGAAAATTTTGCAACTTCGGTAATGATGGACTTGATAGTGAAATTTTCAAAATAATTTTCTTTATCTGATCCTAATTTTGCGAGCTGGTAACGTTTTTTTTTATATTCAACTTGAAAATTATTTAAATGTTATTTACAATCTAGCAACGTAAAATAACAAAGTCATGATAAGGAAATGTAGACCGATAGGAAAAAAACTGTTCAGTTGACTAAAAATTTGATTATATCATTATCCGGCGAAAAAAAACCAAAACTTATGTAAAGTAAAGTTGTCAAAGTATATATTATTGTTTGACAATGAGTTAGAAGTATAAAAAAATCAAACAGTTTTTCTGCTTAAATCAAGCAAGTTCTTGGGGTCTAGTTTCTGTTCTAAATCAGTTGTCAGATTCTTTAAAGTTTAATTTGATTTCCAACAATATTAGTTTCAAGATTTTCATGCTAAATTATACAGTGTTCTTGTTGCTGAACTCATTTAACATCTCATTTATCACGCCAACATTTCGATCTTTGCGAAGTGTGTTTTATTAATCTACGTGAGAAGTTTTCATCTGCACATAGTTTGCTTCTAATTGAACATAATTTCATAACATATGTATGACGTGCATGTTTGTTGGCAATTCACATATTCATGTTTATTCATAATCACAGTTCATGTCCTTATAGTTCATTTGGATATAACTATTGCATACATCGTTTTCTTATCAGTATTTAAATAATATGAGTGATCAAGAATAAAAGCAATGACAATTTTATCTTTCTTCGTTGAAATTTTTTTTTAAGTAAAAAGAAAAATTTTTTTGCCAATTGAAAAAAAATTTTCAGAGCACTTATCTTTCGTTTTTGCGTCAAAAATGTTTTCGTTAAAAGTCACTTACTAACAACAGTTTAGAAAGAGAACAGCTTCCACAATTTAACTCAAATACATGTTCGAAAATTATTATACAGAAACTCACTCATTGTCGTGACTTTGGACTGTAATCTGCAAGAAAATTTCTGTCACTTCTCGTGTAAGCAATGGCAAGCGCATTTCGCACTGTTTCCTTTGACCAATCCCACAGACACTGAATCTTGTCAAACGAAATTCTGTTGCTTAATTACTCTGTCATCACGACGCGTTCCGCGTGCCCTTTGCAGCAACTTTATATCAAACGCTTGCGCTTTCCTTCTGCAGTACGCGCTTGACGAGAAAATCATTTACGCTTCAACGTGTCCATTGCGCGAACTTTTGCCCATACTTCCCGGACACGCTAAGCACAAAAATCCAGGAACTCGCATCATTATCTCCAGTTACATTTTAAAAGTCTTCCCTGGAAGTATGCTGAGAAAAAGGAAAAAGACTTACAGTCAGAAACCACGATTTACTGATATTTCTGCATTTATTTCTTGAAAAATAAAAAAAGGTTGTAATAAGTTATTTTTAACATAGCAAATAATTGTTAGGTAACCAATTTTTCAAAATTGTTCAAATATCTTTTTAGAAGTTTCCTCGATAAACTTCAGTTAAATAATAAGAACTCGTTCGAAAAAAAAAAAAAAAAAATACCAATTCGAGACGAATTCCGGATATCGTAACAATCCAATTTCTTTTAAATATTTGTGCGTTCATTTCTGGTCCAGGCTATGTTCAAGATTTCTCCCCCTTTCCCCGTCACTTTCGCATGAATAATAATTCGGGATTTATGCAAACGCAACACATTTGCCCCTGGATTTCGGGGGTATATATATACATGACCTAAAAATTTCAGCGAATGCATATTCATGGCATTATTTAAATGGAATATGTGTCAAGCGTCTAATTTCCCTCATTTCCGAGACAAATCCCTTGCGGAAGTTTTATACCGGGACGTCCCGTGGTCAGTGGGTGTTTTTCTAATGAACCTGAAAATTTGTATACGTGGTTAAAAAATTTTATAACGAACATTGTATGAAATTTACAGTATAATTATTTACACTGAGTTATTTTTGAAAAATCTATTTATAAATTCTCGCAATCATTTATTTTCCTAAACTTATTCAATTTTTAAATTTAAAATTATACTTTTTTTCAGTTTTGAATGTATTGCTTTAATATATAACATCAATAGTTCTTAAATTCGCATGTAGTAAGAATAAGGTATACGCAGTTCTCATTTTGTCGAGTTTTTCATTTTGAAGGTAAAATTTATCGTACTACATTTTAGAACTGTTATTCTCTCGATTTTGAAAATTATAAATTGATATTACTTTCCGATGTTTATTTTTACCTTATGAATTTGCGTTTCTGCATATTCAAAAAATTACAGTTTGACGACTAATACCATTTGAAGAGTTTAATTTTTTTTTCATTATTTTCTTCTTCAAATTCAATGAATTTTAAACCTAATGATTTTAATTCCCAATATAAGTCCAAATCTATGTGTATTTTAAAAATATGGAAATTTCGTGTTTGTAATCCAATTTATTGAACGTATTCAGTCAATATGTTTAATTGAATTATAATTATTAGTGTGGCAGTTTTCTGAAAGTGTTGCAAAATAAACATATCATTTTTTTTTAAACATTATTGTAAAGATAGAAAAAATTTTTAAGAATTCTGAAGATCGCTAGTAAAATAATAGTTGAAAGCTAGAAAGAAAAAAAAGAAAGAAAATTTAAATAGAGATGTTTAAATCAATACCAGTTCATTTTTTAGCTATCTAAAGGATTACAAGAACCATATGCCTTGTTTTTTCTGCTAAAAAAATTCACTAATGACTGTTATTCATTGACAATAATTATTAGTGAATCAATAACGTCCAAATTCTTTGTTTGAAAGTTTATTTAACCAACATATCATGAGATAACATATTTCACGATTCTTACTTCATTAATTCAAAAACTGCAAATTCAATTAGTTTCCTAGTATAAAACAAATTACTCGGTCCAACCTCAACACGCATCAACTTCTAGAAATTTTCAATATTCTGTACAAACTTTTTCCATTCAGTTCTAGAAAATCATAAAAATCTTCCATTTCAAAAATGGTAAAAATCAGATTCTCTCCTGTGTTCCTCGGCTACAAAAATTCAGATTGAAACTGCAATATTCATGGCCAATTGTAAAGCCCTATTGAGTTAGCCTCCCAATTTATCAAATGGTGTTTCCCAATGGAAAGTCTATCTGGAAACACCAATTTTAAACTCAATTTGAAAGCTTTATTCGGAAATTGCAGTCGAAACTTCTATATCGAAATTTCAAATCGAACGACGAATAAAAAAACGTTCACTATTTTCATGAGAACTTTCTAATAATTGTGTAATCCTTTTTCTTATTCCTCATTTTGTTTAAAATTTTGATATAAAAGTTGATCTAATTGCAATTTTTTAATTGAAAATACCATTTGATAATAAATTGGCCAACTGGCTCCTTCGGACTTTGGTTATAATATATTAAAATTTTCATCAAGATTTTCGCAGCAAGGTCCTAAATTCGAAAATCATCATCATCGATGCTCAAATATCAAAAATATCGAAAACCGCGATGAAACAAAAGACATATAATGGTACAGCGATGAGGACGAAGATACTTGAAGTATCAGCCTTATTCTCGCGAGCGTCGTAATGGGATCGTTACATCACTTCGTTCCAGGAAACTTGGGTGGCGCTCTCTCATGTCCCGACCGATTTATTATTGACACAGGGTCGTTCGTAACTTGGTGATTCACGGTGAAAGTGCGGGGGAAAAGAGATTCGCGCTTAAAGAGGGCACGGATGGTCGAGGTATTAGGTAATTGTGCAAGGGCGAGCCTGTGGAGCCAGGTGATTTATATTAGCGGCGCGTGACGTTCTTTTTGCCTTCCTACCCTATCCCCCCTTTCCATCCCCCCCTCGTCCCCCCTCAACCTTCTTGCCCCTGAGAACCCCGTTCATACGGAAGAATGACTGGTTCGTGCTTGGCGCGCTTTAGCGAACCCGTGAAACGAAGGGCGTTAATGCCATAGAGTATTTTTTCTGCTTTTGTTATTCGGGGATTGCGCCCTTTTCGAATCGACGTCTCGCACGGTATCGATGGGCGGTTGGGAAAAGTTGGTTTTTACGGCGAGAGAAATTTATGGACATTCTTTGCTATCTCGTGTGGAGAGTGATTGACCTTCTTTTTAATGAAGGGTATGGTATTATGCCTGATTATAGGGGAAAAGACAGATGTGAATGGTCTGGGAACAAAAGGGGATAGGTAATGAATTTGTCGAAATCAAGTTTTAAGCATTTTTGTATTACAGGCTGGCGAGAGTGTCTGTTGTACATAAATTTTTTGTGATTTTTAACATTATGCATATATTTATTGTGCATACAATAAATATAATTTTGGATAGATATTTTTTTCCATAAATAAGTTATTTCCTATACTTGATAATCGAACTCATCAATTCAAAAATAAAAATCTTTTGTTCGTTTTGTCTGTATCAAAATTTCTACTATATTGAAATTTCCATAACGTTTCACTATTTTTTCTACAAATTCGAAGAATCATATGACTTACAACAAACTTCAATTTGATTACATGAAACCCGGTTTCTTCGAGAAAAAAACTGCGTATGCGAGAAATTCCAATAAAGCTTATGAATACTGGCTCCAAAACGGAAAATTCATGGAAATACGTGGCCGAAAATCATTGAAGTTCGCTCTGAAGAGTCGCGAAGAATTCGTGATTTTTGAATTCTTCGGCGTTCCTATCTATACGCGCGTTAGCTCACGCGAGTGGAAATGAACAGGCCGATCGTTCAATCTCGAGAGCCCGCTCGGCCGTGTAAAATACAAGTAGTGGAAAACGCGCGAACTGGCCAGTCGAGGAAAACTTTTCCTCCAGATTTTCGAGAAATGGGAACCTCGCAGCTTATGGCATTCCGCACCTTCTGCCGAACGTATCGGTCCTATCGATGTTTGTACAAGAAAATAAAACGAGGAATGTCGTGTGTCTCTGAGATAACTAAAAATTCGGTGAAAATGTTACGAGGGAATACGAATTTCTTCATTTTCAATAGTTGTAATAATTAAAGAGTTTGGAATTTTTTACCTTTGAATGAAAGATGAAAAATCAGCGAACAAATGTTTAAAATGAAATCATTAGTGCCATATATTGACTTTTACAGTTTATTATAATTTCAATATTGTGAATAGTTTGTCTCCAATTGATAAATAAAAATCTCCTGATTCGTTAATGCAAATTTACTCACGTCACCCTTTTTGAAATTGGATAAATAAATTAAATATAAGTTAAAACATCATATTTATTAATGCAAGCGCGCACCATCTCTACAAAAAACTGATGAAATAATCGAACACAATCAACCGACTGCTGATAAAAATAAACTATCGACCATTTTAACCGGGATCTCACTGTGTCCCCTTGCCCTTCACCGGCAAACGCAATTTACAAAAATGTAAATTTCATTCGAGTGGTGGGTAAATTCCAAGCGTGGATACGAAAAAACGCGATGGTAAAAAATGCATTTACAAAACCCCGGGGGAAAAGTTGGTCAAACAATGGCGGTAGTCCGCGAGAAAGTAGGTAGCGAAAGGAAGCGAAGATTACGGGAAAAAGGTCGAGGGCGTAATGTGATTAGCGACGGTTTTAACTTAATTGAGGCGCCGCGTGCTGCCTCGTTTGCGTAAGGAATTATTCCCGGATGCTGCGAGCGAGTAAATAAAATGCGCGTACAACGAACAAGTTCGCTGTGGATCGACTTTAAAAACTTCCCCGATGGAGAAAGTTTCAATTCATTTCCCCAAGTTAGGGATTAGAAACATTAGTTCGCTTTCCGGCGACGAGCTTTTGATGAAAATGTAATTTGTCACGAGGAGCTTTTCACTGTCGAGTAGAAATGACAAGTTTTGGCAATATTTTTGACGTCTCTTGGACAGTTGTTGAGATGTACCAGAAGTTATTTCCAATTTCAAAGCAGAATTGATTTAAAAAAAGTTTTTTTTTTATTTTCTATATACGTATTTAAGATAAAAACCTGAAGTAATTAAAAAATCGAAAAAAATTACTTCCATATCATTAAATAAAATCATGAAAAAACTTTTTTTCAGCAAGAACATTATTATCTTTTTTCTTTTATACATAAGTTGATTACGCTCAATGAGCCGATTTCACGTCGCAAAACTCGGTCGCTTCTTCGGTCATGGTTTTTCTTTTACGCGAATTGTGCGTCTTTCGCTTCCGAATTGCATCTCGAACATTCTTTTCTCTCCCGTTGAAAAATCTTATTCAGATATTCCCTTCACATGCGAGCGTCTTCTTTCCTCGAATCTCGAATTTGACAAAAGTGATTCTCAACCAGAGCTCTCAGTGCCCTTTTTACAATATTTCATGTCTATAAAATTCGAATATTTTTGCAAATGGTGCAGACGCTGATGCATTTTTTATTCAAGTAAAAAGAAGTATAATATACTTTTTGATATAAAGTATTGAATGTCGTGGAATAATATTTTCGAAAATTCAGTTTTTCTTCAACCGCAACTGCGAAAAACTCTTTTTGAAAATCCAGACTTTCCAAAATTGAAAATAAATATGCAAAAAAATATCAATCGCATATTCGAAAAGCAAGGATTCAGGGTCGAAACATTTTTGCCGCGCATCGTCATGAATATACTATATTTAGCCGAGGTATTTGCCGTTTTACATATTTGACGCTACAAACCAAATATTGACATTTTTACCGGGAACGCATTCTTCATCCGGCGTGATTGATAGGATAGCTTTTATCCGCGTCGCGCTCGCGAAGCCATAAATCAAGCGCGATTATTAATTTCCACGATTCCGCGAAATACCTCGTCTGGCGCTCTTATGAGCGAAACTCATCCGCGCCTTTTGACGCGCCCGTAACAAAAAAATGTAATGACCCTCGATGAACCCGTTTAATGCTCTCGATTACAAATTTCAAACATCTGTGAAACACGATATCGTTTCTTTGGGCAATGTTTTGGATTTGGAATAGTTCCTTCAAAACGGCGAAATAGTAGGAGTGAGTTTACATGCAGAATTATTGATTAAAGTGAGTTTTTTAATTTTTAATGTTGGTAAAGTTTTACTGTACGCTCGAGCCATAAATATTTTCCGTTAAATAAAGATTTTTTTTCATTTCAATGATATAAGAAAAATAGTCTTTATGTAGAATTAACTTTTTTCCATTGTGTATGTAACTGAATTATTATTTAAAAAAAAATTCTGAATTGAATCATTCTTGATCCAGCAATTTCAAATGGCGTATCATGACAATCTTATGCATTTTATTTTTATAAATTAATTTAACAAATCATTAAACAATTTCATTTCGCGAAAAAATATTCCAATACAATGAGTTTGTTTTATTAAATCGAATTTTTTTCATAGATTTCAGAATATTCTGTCAGCATTTTAGAATTGAGAAATTTAAAAAAAAGTTCATTATGTTTTTGCAGTGTTAGATGGAAAAAAATTATGAAAAATTGAACAAATAACTAACTAATGTATTCCATCAACTTGAAACACAATAAAATATAAAAATCATACACTCTCTCGCGTCGAACGCGTGTGCGTTCAACTGAGCGTTCTTTTAAAGCGCGAGACCAATCTGCTCGAAAAATTCATGACCCATAAAGGATGCATTTCTTCATTCAAAAATTTGAACATTATATTTATAAACTTATAAAAACCATGTAAAAAAATTAGGTTTTTTTTACAATTCGATTGTTGATAAATTCGCAAAATTTGTTGATTAAAATAGTGCAAAAAAACTTTACTTTTTTGTAAAATTGAATAATGAAGAGTGAATAATATATGCAAAATCCTAACAGTTACGACTTTTGAGACTTTTCCAGTTATTTACAAATCTGTTAAAAAAATTACTTTTTTTGAAAATAATTGGTATTTAAATTCATATTCCTCCATGACTTTGCATCTAAAAATGAAAAAATACGCATTAAATATTTTTGAAAATTTTACCAAAGAAAAAACTTCAACAAAAAATTGGTAGTTTATCTTTCATAGAATGAAAAAATATATATATAGGTATATATAACATAATAACAATCAACATATTGTTAACATATACAGGGTGATTCAACATGACTTGAGCACCCGAAAAATTTAGATTCCTTATAAAATTCAAAGACAATAGTTCCTTTGCCACTTTTCACAAAACTCAAAAATAAAAAAGTTATTTAACTTTGCAATTTAAACAATAAATGCGCTTTTTCAAAAAATGGCGATATATATAAATACGATTTTATTAATAATTCTCCATATTTTTACGTTTCATATTTAAAGATATAATTAAAATTACTAATCTCATTATGATTTCATTGAATATTTATTGTAATTTTTCCAATTTGTGAAATAATATTGTTGATTCGCTCGGTAAATTCCTTTAAAATGGAAGAAAAATTGTAAATTCAATAAATACTACGAGTTTACCATTTCGTACACATGTTATTTTTATTTTATGTGTCTATTTTCCTTGAACAATCATATTTTCTGATAATTAATTTTAATAAATGTTGAAACGTTTATTGTACCATATTATGTTTTTCTTTAAAACAATTAAACTAGTATTTTTTTTCTAACATTTAATACTAACTCACAATTGACAAATATGCAATATCAATATTTTAATTATTTCTTAATTTTTTCTTATACATATAATGAATGATATTGTTTCAATCTACCTATGAAATGATAAAAAAAAGAAAAAATATACTGATTACATACAATTCCCACATCTTGTATATATTGAGAACGTTTATTTACTAAAGTAAAAAATACAATATATTAAGAATTTTCAGTATCTATTAACCTATAATTGCTATATTTGACGTTTTACTATACTGCATAGTAAAAATATGTAAATGAAAAATTAAAATAATATTTTAGATTATTCTAAAATATAGTAATTTTTCCAATATTTCTAGTAAAAATTACTACTTTTTTTCATCTGTGTCGCTAATGAAGGAATGACGAAAAATTAGTCGTACTTCTAAATACGTGGTCACATGGCAACGTCTACTTAACGTCTCGTTACCCGCGGTTGAGCAGCTGGATGAGACCGAGGACGAGATTACCATGGCTGAATAGGACGGAAAGAAGGTGCCCCGGGGCCACACGGTCTGGCCGGTACGTTACTGCGGTTGTGTACGAGAATACAGTCACGCAATGATGCTGTGCGGTACCGACCCGTCAAGCTCATCGTTTCTTGTCATTAACGTACCGCCGCTTTGTCCCACTGCGTCCGACGCGCCCTCCTACGTCTACGCGCGCTTTCTGCGTACCCGCAAACAGCAATGACAATATGCGACAACACGCCGCGTGTCAACGTCGTGACCCCTCCCCCTCCCGATCACCCCTTCGTCTACCAGTCAGTTTCAATTTTCGCTTTACATTCAATGGTCCGTGAAAATACGTATAGACCTAATCTGGTCTTATCTAAACGTGATTTGTGTAATCACGTGTGGTACAGGTTAATCGAAACCTAATTAAATCTGACACTGTGAATCATTAAGATAAGAAATTATGGTTTGGTTTGTTGGAGATGAAAGGCGTTTTGTCTTGTGGAGTAGGGATTTGGATTTGAGAAAGATTTTTGATTTTTTTGTGAAAAAAGGGATGTTTAGGATGAATATAACCCTCTCTGTTGGTTTTTATAAAAAGAATCATTCAGTAAGATGTTTTGCATGAAGTTTTTCATTCAGAGTCTCGTGAAGTCTTGGAATATAACCAAAGAAAAACCGAGAACTTTCACGTCAACAGTCAGGTAATTCATCATTTCTCTAACTCTCAGCAGGGGTCCGAAATTATATATTCCTTGCGGGAGTTGAATAAAATTTATATTTTTCGTTTACAGTGTTTTTTCTCCAAATACGTATAACTTTCTGAAAATCAATAAATCTTAACAGAGTAATATTCATAAATGTCTAATAAAACTTCAATTTTTTACTTCTTGTTTTGACAACTTTCGAATAGTTGCAAACGAATTTTTGTTATTCATGAACAAAAAATAGAACATATTGTAAAATTCAATAACTATTTGAAGAATAATTTTTCTCCTCTTTTTTCGTACATGAAGAAGATTTATGATACTTCCATTCTGTAAAATTCACACTAACTAGTTTTTTGTTACTAAATTAAGATTTTATAATGGAAAACTGTTTTTCTTTACGAATACTACAGTGACTATAATTTTCATTATGTGGGAATATTTCATTTCTTGCCTTTAAACATCAAACAAAGAACAAAAAATGAATTTTTCTCCAAATTCCAGTTAAAGAGCAACAAATTGACTAACGGTGTAATTAGCAAACAAACACTTTTTTTTTTGTAAATTCTACATAAAAACTCATGTGCCAAAAAAAATTTAACTAATGAGGTTTCCTGTTAAAATACAGTACAGAATTTCGCACATTTAAACTCACTTTTTGACTTTATTCAACATTTAAAGTATAAAACTCCTTTGAAAAATTTATCGGATGAACTTCATATACTCCAAATATAATTTTCATCATTCTTACTCCATACATTCATCCTTCAAGTATGTCTGTAAAACATCACATTCATGAAAAAAACGATTCTTTTATGCTCGACCGTTGCCTCGTAACCGCTTTTATATGCGCATTTTCCCGTCACCTTTTCTTTGTACCTGCATTATTCTTCACCTCTAATTTTTTTTCGCTTCTCACTACTCTTCATTTTAATAAAAATACACAACAAGTTTATAAAAAATGACCTGATTTATACATTGTACATTTAAATGACTATATCAATAGTTTCGATTTCCAATACTCGTCATCTGGCACAATAAATAATATAATTTTCGTACCATATGTATAATCTTCATAAATATTTACTCCGACTTAATTTGTTTATACTAGATGAAAAAAAAGTCTTGAAAAAATAACATAATTAATACATTGAATATTTCAACGACGTCATCAACAGTTCCGAATTCCAAAATGAATTAGTCATGTGGCATAGGAAATAATATAATCAATATATTTGTATTTCATGTCATCAATAAACAGGCTCGATTTCTAGCCAGTGATGAAAATAAATCGATTTTTATAGAATTTTTATATTTCATAAACAATCTTTGTAAATATTCATTTCGACTTTATTTGTTTATGCTGAATTGAAAAACTGAAGAACGAGAATATTTATATTCCTCGCCGAGAAAGTCATTTTTTCCAGCTCTCGTTCGATTTGCCATAAGGTATGCGCGAACAAGAGCACTCTCGATATCCTTTTTGCTGCGGCGTCACGAATATGCTCAGCCAAATAAAATAAAGCATTGTTCTTGTCTTGGGATAAGAGAGTTCTACTCCGCGGCTGTCACATTACGCTTCCGTTGCCAAGGTTTCGAAAACCTTGCGGTCCCTTTTTGCACCTTTTTTTGAAGCCGCTCGAGAGCGCTCGCGCTTATTTGAAATCCGTCAATTCGGGAAGATAAGAAGAAAAGCGAATGTCTTGGTAATTGACATGTTTGTATTTGGTGGATGTGGCACGAAACAAGGTACGAAAAATGCCTACGTCGCGGAGTAAGTTCATGATTATTGCTCTGAGAGAATTTGTATGGATGTAACGTCCATATTTTAGAATTAGCATTAATTAGTCGTTTTTTGTTTAGTGATGCATTTATTAATTTTTAATGTCATATATTTTATATATATATATCAAGTTCGTTTCCCGCTTTTTTTGTTGTATTGTGTATATATTTCCAAAAAAAGTGTTCATTAGTCCATAATTTTACATATAAGTTTCTCATTTTCAGAACTCATATTGAATCGTTACAATATAGAAGGCGAAAACATTGAGTTGTTGAAATTCAAAAATTTGCTACATGTTTTTTTTCATGTTGAAATTTTTAAACTATTTCTAGTTACAATAAACGACATTTGTTAAATCCATGTACTCGAAATCAAAAATATCATTTGCATGTAAGAATTTCGTATATTCACTGTTCCCGACACTGATGTTAATTTTTTTTTTTCTATATAAAACTGAAATTTGAATGAATTGTTTACCATCTCATTTTGCATTTTAACTATTGAAACTAATAATTCAAAAGTTTGATTGAAAAAAAAATTTTTTCTCAACGGTTCGAATTAATTTTTTTAAACTGTTGAACCTTTCTGAATCTACAGTGAGTATTGCGCTTTTTAAAAACCATGTCAATTGTCAATTTTTTGGAACTGTTCATCTATTCCGAAATTGAGTGTATTACATATTTTACATTTTCAGTGAAAAATTTATTATAATGAGACACACGGAAGATTATTTATGCAGAAAAACAATCAGAATGTATATTTAAATTCGGAGAATTAAACATATTTAGAGTTACAAGCAAATCTTAAGTTCAAATATCAAAAATTTCAAAATTTATTACAAAAATGGAAAAGCTTGCAGACAAAATTTTTGCTCATTGAAAATTCAGAACAAAATTCAAACTACGAAAGAAATGATAGCATTATGACTAGAAATCCGGATGTTTGCAATTTGATGTTACAACTTTTAACTTTTAAAAAATTATCAGCAATTATCAAGTATTAAATTTCGGTAGCAACGAGTTGCACTAAAAAAAAAATGTAATTCCTACAAAAATTACAATCAAAATAAACGCTTTGAAGTTCATAAACAAAGTGATGTAATGTAGATTCTACTAAAAAAAATTTGATCATTAAAAGTTGCAACGCAAAAAAAAGGAATGAAATAAAACATAAATACTTGCTATACATCAAGATATTTTATTCACAAAATATCGCAATCGAATATGCATAACATAACAAATTCAGTCTAAAATGCTTCAAAATTGTAACTTTCAATATTCAAGAATAAAAAAGTAAAAAATTTGTGAGTTAGAATTCAACTATTTAAAAATTGAAAATATTTGAAGACGTAAAACATGTATTTCTGTAAATCTTCTTAAAAATTTTATCTCTGTTCACTCTTGTTAAACATTATAATACTTAATCTGTAAAAAATCCCTACAATAAAACTATTCTTAAAACTCAATCAAGGATTACTCGAATGTCTCTTTAAAATAAGGAAACGGGCGAAAGCAATTAAAAATGCTGAAAAGTGCAAGGGACTGCGTGGCTTACTCCGCGGCGTCTGCGAGAAACCCGAGGCTAAATACCGAGGACAGTGTAATTGTAGCTTCCCGGCGTTTTGCGAGTCGAACTGATGCTCTTCTTTGCGAGCAAACCGGTTCTCAAAGCCGGAGCAACCCTTTTAAAAGGGAACGACATTAACACCGAACCGGATTTTCAGCGTTTCGCAGTTACACGCTCGCGGAATCGAAAAGTTGCCCCCGTTCATTTCGCGACCCTTTTCACGAAGGGTTGCGTAATAAAAGACATCGGAGACCGAGGAAATCGTCTTTCGCAGAGCCTTTCACGAAATGATAACCCGATGACCTCTCATCTAAATGAACAAGACGATTTTGTCTTTAAGATATTAAAATCACTGTACTCTTAATAGACTCTGATTTATAATTGTTCTCATGTTGTTTCCCATTTGAATTGAATCGCAATTTTCTTGTTTTTGTTTTCGTATTTTCTTAGTAGCTTCAATTATTTTATTCATAATACTTCTGATTATTTACTGCCCATAATTTATTTAAAGTGTGTATATTTTTCTGGACTTTTGATTTCGTTTTCATTATTTTGAACAACCTCTTGTAATTAAGGATTATTTATTAGTACCTAATACGACCTCAAATGAAATTTCATTCATTATTTTTTCAAATTAAATTTTAAATTTATTCAAATAAATTTAATTTATTTTAATTTAATTCAATTAATTTTATTAATTATTTAATTCATTTTTTCTCGACATAATATCAAAAATTAAGTTTCCTTGTCAACTTACCTCAGACAAGCTAAGCGCAGTGATGGATACTTACGTGTACCTTGACCTCAACCTTGGAACAGTGGAATGTGCGCTGCTCGTTGCACCGCAGCACAGTTTTGTTCACCACACCGTAACGCTCCACTCTCGTTCCCCTCTCATTTCGCGCTCACTCTCTCCTTGTTTTACTTTTTTCGCTTTAAGCATATACTTGAATCTTTACTCTCGAGGAAAGTTTCGTACATAACAATAACAATTAGAGAGCGTATCAAACATTTACCACCCTACTAATCTTGAACGAAAAAAAATTAAAAGAAAAAAAAACTCACTGAAATTAAGTGGTGAGGTTCGACAAAGTCTAAGACATCACAGAATGGCGATTAACAGGACAATCAAAAATATTTACGATAAATTGCAAAATATTCATTTATATATTGATGAAAAAACAGGGAAATATATATGATAGGCAAGAAATATTTATGATTGAATGTGAGCAAATTTTATGTTTTTTGTACATTTGTTTACATTGTCGGCTCTTAATCAAAGTTGTTGCAGAAAATGACAACATGTTTGGCTAATAAGTTCTCTTCGACTAATAATTCAAATACAGTAAACTTTCGTTTATTCTAACCGCCGCGAAACATAAACATTCGGTTATTCCAACTCTGGAGGGGCTCCCACCTCTACCGCATGTCTTTATCAGTAACTCTCATTGGCTATGTCGCCACGCGGGGCAACCAATGAACAGTCTCGTGTGCGAGAGAGATAAA
>JAPYZL010024739.1:0-10600 GCA_030522825.1 Platygaster orseoliae | reverse complement strand
AGACCTACCTGCATTATCGATATCCTGCGTGTGCGCAGGCGCGCGCAGGTCACAAAATTGTCGGAGGAAATTTTTGTCGGAGCAAATGTACTCACCCACTGGGTTCAGCACAGTCAAGCACAGTTGCGCATGGGTGAGCTAGGTTGAGCGCAGTTCAGGTGATGGCGCATTTTTGCGTTTTTGTTTGTGTTTATTGTTTACATGGCTCTAAATTTATTTGCTCTTGTTTTTGTTTGTGTTTATTGTTTATATGGCTCTAAATTTATTTGCTCTTATATTTGAAAAAAGTATTTGAAACGATCAAAAAACATGGAAGATAAAGATGACACAAATGAGAAAGGAATGCAATCATTGCAAATTTATGATTTGCCTAATGAGATCCTGGAGAACATATTTCAATATTTGAACCTGCCGGAAAAACTACGTGCAGATGAAGGTTGGTTTTCATACACTTTTAATACGTATTGTGGAATGATAGAATTTCATGTCGTATTTTTCTAAGCCGGACAATGGGCTCGAAAAACGATTAGTGTTCTTAGATTGATTGATTGATTGTTTTTACGTCACATATTTAGGTTGAGAATTAAGTGATGAGTTTGCGTGTAAGTGCACATGGATTTGTATTGAGAGAGAAAGACAGAGAGAGAGAGAGAGAGAGAGACTGTATGCACTTTTATTTTTTATACAGCCCAGAAAAACGTTGACTGACTGCGCATAAAAAATCTCCAATAAATTATGTTCATGAAATAAAGAGCCAAACGTGATTTATTGAACATTTGTAACCTCGGTCAAAAATCATGCAAGCGTGCTAGGAATTATTATTTATTTGCTCCAGATAATTTCCAGGTTTAAGAGGTAGGCTACAAAAGTGTCACAAAATGACCTGATACGTTTCGATAACGCCAACTATTTTTATGTTACATATAAAATAACACAACTTGACACTCCACCAAAAACAAAATCAAAAAATAAGCAAAAAATGGTCGAGTGTCAAGTTGTGTTATTTAATAGTCGAAATAATTATAGTTGGCGTTATCGAAACGGTCTCAGGTTATTACGCAACACTTTTGCAGCCTAACTGTTGAACCAAGAAGTTTCCTGGAGCGTACGGGTGATTTTTTCAGCTCTAAAAATGCCCACCATTTTCGAGGTGTCAAAAGCTATTAGCTCTCTCTTGCATGCTACACGATTTTTAATCATATAGGTCATAAATATTCAATAAATAACGTCTCTTTATTTCAAGAACATAATTTATATGAGATTTTTTATGTGCAGTCAGTTCACATTTTTCTAGGCTGTTCAAGATATAAAGGTGCATATTGTCATTTCTTTTATCTCTCTCTATCTCTCACTCTAAATCTGTGTGCACCTACACGTGAATCAATCGCTTCAGGCCCGATCTTAATACCTGATATTTGTTTTATTAATCGCTGATGATTTTATCACTAATAATTTTTTGTTCATGAAATTAAGCGCGTTTTTATTTATCAAGCCAGTTTTCAAACGACAAAATTAGAGATAAAAGGAAAATTGTTCGAAATACTCTAAGATTAAACGTAATCAGAGCTTACTATTGCTCAAATTGTCAAACTTCGAAAAAGAAAAAATTAACTTTGATGTAAATGAAAATATGTGATATAATATTACACTTCACTTAGGACATGAACTTAATGTAGCTAAATATCTTTCTTCGTAGAGCTTTCATCTTACGATTCAATGAAAAAGTATCAATTTCACATGTGATAAATGAATTATGAATTACTCAGTTCATAAAGCCTTATCATTAAAAGATATTAAGTATACGATTTATGTTGTTTTTTTACAGTTAGTCAAAGGCAATTTTTTTTCAGCTTTCAGTGGCCATACAAATGTGCAAAGCTGCTTATGGAGAATATTAGAACTTAAAGTAGTAGTTGATGTACCATATGATTTTGACAACTTTGTAAGATCATTACACTTTACCGATCTTTTAAAAATCTTCCAAAAATGTGGAAAAAACTTGAGAACATTGCGTCTCGATCCAGATCCCCATCCTTCAAAGATATTCTCAAAAGTTTTTAATGGTGCCATCAGTGAGATTTGTCCTGACTGGGATCTTCAAACTTTTTTACAGTGTGCAATTGATCACTGTCATAATTTGAGATTGCTTGAACTGCGTTTGACTCGTCCAATACAGATCAAATTTCGCAAACTTATTGAAGTGAATGAAAAACTGGAGAGCATTTTGTTTGATGTCGATGATTTAACGAACGATGAGTATCTACAATTATCAGAGTCATTAAAAAGTTTCCCAAAGTTGAAGAAAATCTATCAGTTCGTCGTTCTACAGAACGAGAGGTGGTCGATTGTCCAGTAAGTCAATTGCAGAGTACCATTTCAAGCTTCAGGTAGTCATATCATATTTTACCCAAAAATGTATTAGCATCACTGCAAACAGAAAATTATTGGAGGACACAAAAGGTGATTCAAAGTCACTGCGTTTCAATACTTTTTGGCGTCGGTGCCTTTGATTTCACGTTGACTCGCACATAAAAGTATTGAAACGTTGTGCGTTTCAATCTCCTTTTGTGTCATCCAATCATTACCCGTTTATAGTGACTTGTAAAGATTGTATATCGATTGAATATACAATTACAACCTACTTACTACTATATATGACATTCAACAAAAAAAAGGCTTTGAACAAAAAAATCTCAGCTGATCTTATAGGATTTATTTCGTGACTTGGCTTTTCTATAAAATTTAACATCTGTATTTTACAATCGTAACAATCCTTGTTCATAGACAAAAAGTTTATTTCACAAGAAATGCTATATGAAACGTTTAATTTACAAGGATATCAGTTGCGCCAAGACTTTAATAAAACTAGGCCACTCATACAAAAACTACTGCAACACGATCTGAAAAAATTGCATTTAGGACCGTTCAATTTGTCAGATGAGTTAATCATTTTTCAAGAGATGAAAGTGGTCGCACAGTTGAAAAACTTGATTGAACTAGTTTTATGCGAAATCGATTGTTTTGTAACGGACGAGGTTATGATTGCAATTTTAAAAGGATGTACCAAGTTGAAAAGCATTAGCTTGAAAAGTAAGTAGAAGAAAAATACATTTTGTCGACAAAAATTTTTTAAATATTTCAAATAGATTTTTAGCCTCATTTATGTATAAAATGCATCATACATCATACATAAATAATTTCAACTGAAGAATACCACTCATGTGAATACGAGCAGTGAGGCAAATTTTTTCCCAGTTTTTTTTTTCAAACTGACATCTATCAACCCTATATTGATACTGCATAGAAATTTTCAGAACTATATTATTTTCACTTGTTACTTACGCATGTTTCATCCATTTCCAGGTGATGTTTATGTAACTGCTGAATGCATGAATACAATTATGACATCATCGAAAAGTTTGAAAACAGTCGAATTGAAGAATATGCATATCCATTCATTACTTTTGGATAGTGCAAAATCCGAAGTGCAATCACTTTATCTTGTCAGTTGTACTATTAAATCCATGAAAGAATTTGAGAAAATCAGCAACTTACCAAACTTGAAAGAACTTTTTTTTAGATTCTGCGAAGAAATAAATGATGAGGTTATGTACATCGATGAAGTTAATCTGTTACCCATTAGCAAAAATTGTCGGAAATTGGAAGAAGTGACTCTAATTCATGGTAAAAAGCATTTCCTTACATACATTCATGCTTTTCAATAATCCCTGATTCCTCACATGTTGAAGGAAACTTTGATAACAGTTTTATTCAAGTCACTTCTACTTTGAATCTTCGAATAAATGATTAAATTTAAACTGCATCGTTATCAGAATTGATTTTATATCACAAAATGTAGAAATTTCTGTCTATTAATTCAACTACCGCTGCTACTGTTTCGAAGACAATTGACATATTGACCGCAATTCGTACAGTGTGTTTCTCTTGAAACAAGCTATGGGAAAAGTGCATTATTATTCCTTAGGCATTAACGGAAACATTAATGCTTAATTTCATTCTGGTCCAGAGTGACAGTGCAACAGAGTTAAGGCAATCCCTAATCTCAATAGGACTTTGAGCATTTATTTGGTAGGGACTGGAAAATCTAGCATTAAGGTTTCCCTTAATACCTTAGGACAACTAGTGCACTTTTTCCGAAGCTTGTTTCAAAAGATACTTTCTATATATGTATGCTCACAGAATAGTTTTGTGTAAGATATTTATTTATCAGGAGACATGTCTGACAGACTGTGTATTTATAAATTTGAACAAATTTTTACACCATAAGATTGATCTATCAAAAATTCTGCAACTTTAGAAATAATGTTTTCTTTTTTCACAGTCGATAATAATGAAAGCTCGACAAACGGAATAGCTTCATTTGCAGACTTGCCCAACCTGCGATCATGTAATTTCTCGGATTGTGACATGACCACAATATACCCTGAAAAAACCATTCCTTCTTTCGCTGAACTGCAAAGTGCATGTTGTGAGAGAAATAATCTAGAGAGTCATTTTTGCAGCTCTAAGCTGCCAATTTGGAATTTAAGATCACTGCAGATTACTTTGTGCTACAAACTGCCTTCATTGGCACAAGCTGTGTCCCACATGCCCTATTTGGAAAAATTCTATATCGCCGATGACCATGCATCAATGACTGATGAAGTCATCACAAACCTTGTTACATGCTGCCGAAAACTTCGCTCACTTGAATTGGATGGTAAAAACTGTTTCATGCCAATAATGAGGTTAATTCAAGAACAATGCAAGTATTGAAAAATGTTGTGTTTTTTAGGTTGCATCGCAGTTACGGCGTCGGGAATTATTGCTCTCAAAGATTGTCACAGTCTTGTGCATTTGGGTCTAACATTACTTGACATACAGCCTTTCCCTCTTCCTGACTTGGTTGAACCAAATTTGAAAATTCTCGAATTAACAAGACTCCCGCATGTCCCGACAGATTTCGTTATAAATAGCATCACAGAAGAAATGAGAACGTCAATGTTTAAGCTTATGTATAATGGAGAGCCACTCATTTGATCTTGTATTCTTAACTGGATAATATTTGCTGCTTATTGCAAAATTTGTAATAGGAAAACAACAAAAAATAAAAAAAAGTTTATCGATGATAGTGTTCAATGATTTTCCCTCTTATTTAACTTTTTCTGAATTTCATTACAACTGCAATTTATGCCTACGAATGCGAAAAGTGCACTATTCAACATTTTAGACAATGAAATGAAAGTGTTAGGCAATTTTGGGACAACAGTATAATAAATAATTTATTCGATAATTACGACCTTTCTTGGAACTTTGTACATATATGTAACGTTCTCTGAGAAATATATGTATATCATTTTTATAATATTACAAATATATATAGATATTTATATCGTACAGATAATACAAATATAATTATTCCCTCATTTAAACTTATTTCTCCGCCATGTTTCCGTGCAACAGAAATTTTTGGGAACACTGAGTAAGTTTATGAATGATTTTTTTTTTGCAGTGTAAAAAATAGTGTAAAGTTTTTTAATGTCTGACATTAAAAAACTACCGGATTTAGTATGCAAACTACCTGGCAACACTGTCCTGATAATAACGTTGGCAACATAGTCCAACCGTCATTTCGTGTCGCCACAGCAAGATGGCGGCAGGGGTTCCCAAAAATGACGGTTGGTTTCAGGTCAGCGCTCGCAGCGCTCTTCTCGACTCGCAGCAGCGTGACCAGCAGTCAGCAGTTCCTGCTTGGTTTTAACACCGCGGAGGTTGCCCATAATGCTGCAATTCTCGGAAAGTGTCATCGCCATTTTCTGACACTCCGGGTGTAAATCCGTGCTGACCGTATCGTTCACTAAGACTCCCCGCGATAATGTCGCTCGAGCTCACGGAAACGTCGTTCGACAACGGCGACACGACGCGCGAGTAACGTCTCGGGCGTGACAACATCATGGTGTAGTGATCGGAGCGTGTTTGTCAACGGCCAGTGTTGTTGTTTGTGCTCTTTATTTATTTATTTTTTTTGGGATACGCCACCGTTCGTCCGTGCCATTTGAATAACCAGGATACCAACGACCAAACGCGCCTACGTCGCTGAAATCGGCCTTCCCCGGAATAACTCGCTGATTTTCGCGGCTACGATGAGTTCGCGAAATATTCCTTCGGACAAGGTAAAGGCGCGTTCACAACTACGTAGGTTTATCGCGAAGCGGGATTTGCGTCGCGAATCCTTGACGGAATAGCATTAGTTTTTACTCGTCCCAAAAAAGCGATTGTTTCATTGGGTTTTTGGATTCTACTGGGATGGGTTAGAAATTGAGCATTTTTCTGTCCCGAAAACCTTGTTTTTTACGAGGGCTCGAAAGCTATGTCATTAAACTTCACTCTAGCCCGAGAGTGTAACTTGACTTTGGCTCATTACTAAAGCTGTCCCTGCAATTATAAAGATTATTCAAAGCAAAAGTCAAAATCAAAAAGTGTAGGGACGAATTCAGTATGCAAATAATTTTCAGTTGTGGTTGTAATAAATTTTAAATAAATACATAAATAATATAAATATTAAAAAAATTATATGAAAATTATATATTAATAATTGAAAATAATATAAATAAAATAAATTTAAATAATTTTAAAGGTCATAATTCAATATGCAATAATTTAATGTCATAATTATGGTTTAGATAATATTTTCTGACTTAAAACATGATATTTTTCAGTTTGAAATTTCACCTATATAAGAACTTAAATATTAAATAAAATTGGGAAGTTGCATCAATTTTTTTATTGCTAATATCATTATTTTATCAAAAAAAAAAAAAAAAAATAAGATGTATTTTTAATTTTTGTCACATCTCAAAAACTGACGGAAACACGTCGTTTTCAAAAGTATAACAACATGACGTCATATTGTTACATATCCTAATCATTTTTCAAAGAAACAAAAGAATACATATATTGATTTTTTTCAAAAATAATATATATATATATTTTTCCATGCAAATTCCCAATTATGCAATAAAATATGTACACTTTTTAGAAATATATTATTAGATATTGCTAATATTGTTATTTTATCAAAAAATATCAGACACGTATTTTTTTTTTGTCATATCTCAAATATTGACGGAAACACGTTGTTTTCAAAAGTATAACAATGTGACGTTATTTGCATGCTCAATATATGTATATAGAATTAAAAACTCACTATTCTTTAAAATAATCATTTTTCAAAGAAACAATAAAATACATATCCATTTTTTAAAAAAATAATAGATGTTTGATTTTTTTCCATGCAACTTCTTAATTATATGATAAAATATGTACACTTTTTAGAAATACAGCGTATTTGATATTTCTTTATGATGACAAATGCTTTTTTTTCTTATTGATAGTCACTTCATAAATTAGCACTTATTTAACAAATTTTTCAAATATTTAAGCTATTCAAATATTTAACCAAAGTTTTGGGCATGGTAACCAAATTATTGGCTATTGCAACTTAATGATCAGTCATCAAAATTGAGCATTAGTTGCTATGCTATAACAGAATCTTTGGTTGCCATAACCAAAGTTTTGGTTGTAGTAGTCAAAACTTTGCTGGATCCATATTTTACTAAATCAATGGTTGCTGTAACCAAACAATTTTTCTCTGTGTAATCTTTCAGAATTATCCTTTATTGATATTTTCTTTTATTTTTTGTTTTCGATCTTGTTTATGTTCACTCTATGTGTACATATCGATTATATATTGGGCGTAAGCCTTTGATTTTTCTGTAAATAAATAAATACATATGTTTTTCAGAAACAAAAGGCACTTGATATTTTTTTACAATATATAAGGCCAAAAAGTTTTCAGTTTTTACTTATTTTTTACAAAATTTTTTCTTATTATAAATCATTCTATAAATTATTTATCAATTAATTGATTAAAATATCATGTATTAATTTTATCTTGAATAACTCTAACCTCAAAACATTATATCAATAATTATTTCAAAAACTATTGTATTTATTTATTTATGTAAGATTTTTAGGCGGCCGCAGACAGAAACAATGTTTCTTTGCAGATTTTGTAGTATGCTTCATGTACACAAAATTTTGTAAAAAAGAAACCTGTCAATAATAATAATAATAATAATAATAATAATAATAATAATTATTATTATTATTATTATTATTATTATTATTAATAAAACATTTAATTTCAATGAACAGTAAAATTTTTTATTAAGTCAGCAAATGAATATATGTGTTTTTTATAATTGAAGGAAACTTTGTTTTTTTTTTTCATGATGAAAATCTTTTGTTTTTGTATATTGACTTACAATTTACACTTTACAAATTACAACAAATTTAACAATTTAATAATTTAAACAAATTAAACGAATTCACAAATTACAATTTTCAATTTACAATTGTTGTTTCTGTATATAGGACTGTAATTTTTTTAATCCTGGTCATTGATTATCCATTCAATTAAATAATTAGCCGCACATTCAAATTTGACGGGTTTTTTTTGAAGATAAAATTCTCTTAATTTCGTGCCCCATCACTACATCTTTTTCATGACAAAAAAAAATATTTTTCTAAATATGGAGTTTTTCGCAAATCGATTCACGTAAACAAGAAATATGATGCTCCATGAATTTCAGATTCTGAATTGAGAATTTCATTGATAATGCACCAAAAATGTTGTAACTTCAAAGTTTATCATCAAAATTTAACATAACATTAGAAATTGTTTGATTTGGGGCATAAAATGTTGTCCTGAAATGATCGGAGTACGTAAGAATGCATTTGCGTCATAGTTTTTTCTTTAAAATACACAGAAAAAGGATTTCATCAACGCAACAGAATTGCAGTTCCCTGAAAAATTTCCCTATTTCATTGATGTAAAAAATCATTGAATATGAGTTAAATTGGTGGTATAAAATGTGTAAATTTGAATATGATATTTTCTGACTTTTCCTGAATGCTATAAAGGTAATTTTTTTACTACAGTTTTTCTCGTGTGGTATTTTCCTCGTTTGAGATTATGCGAAGTTTGAGCGTTTCGTAGTGTAATTATAGAATGATAAGACAAACAGTTTTATTATTCAGTTGTTTTGTTTTGAATTTCAAAGGTTAAGAATTTACTGTAAGTTTTATACATTTACTAATGATTTACATGCTGAATTATATTTGTTTTCAATAAATTAAAAATTATCGAAATTTCGTTGAAAAATCAAAATACCACTTCAATTATACAATTTTCAAAATAAGTTTCTTGTTTCAAACTTTTCAGTGGAGTTATTTTTCTATTTTTCCCTGGTTTAGTAGAAATGATTTTCTTTATATTTTAAAAAGAACAAAAAAATGTGAAAGTTTAGGAAATCATTGCGATTTTTAAAAATTAATAAAGACTCAGAGCTTTTGAATTATTCATCATTATTGTCATTATAGTTATGTATCGCATAATGTGGATAAAAAGTGTATTTATATTATTCAAACTCTTTCCGTTGCACCATCTCTTTAGATAAAAATGCGAGGAAAATTCTACGGCATGGTAAAATGGAAAAACAACGCCCGGAAGGAGTATTTCCTTGATCCAACAAAATAATGATTCTGTCGGTTTCATAGAACATTTTGTTAAACTCAAGTCGATTCAACAGAATTTCCGGTAGTGGAAAATAAATATTATCTTCCGATCATTTCGGATTTTATAGGTCAATTTTATGATTTTTTTGTTCACTGTTTTTCAATCGAGTCAAATGCATTTTTGAGGGATTAAAAATCATAGAATAAAAAATGAGTAACATTATGTTACATAAAATTGTTAATAATAATGTAAAATCCACATTCATTGAATGTGACTTCTGTCTTTGATTTAAAAGGAGTTCATGTTAATTTTTGAAGAAAACTCATGTGTCATGTTTAAAAAATGTCTAAAATTGTGACGAAATAAAAAAAAATTCGTGTTACCCATAAGAAATTTTTTCTCCTTTTAGAATTTGTTTTCATTATAATTTTCTCTGAGATTATTGATACGCATAAAATTTATATAACTTCTATGATTCAATACAAAAATCACGTTTGGTAATATTTAAATTAGTTTTTTAATTTATTAAGAAGTATTATTACGTAATAATGATTTTAAAATCATGTTACATCAGTAGAGCTGAAATCGTTGAAGTCGAAGCAATATTTTATTTAATATCTGTAAAGTAGTACTATTATACAACGTTAAAAAAACTACATATTTGCGATTTGAAAGCGTGAAAACCAGTGCTCCGATCTAATTATATGAAAATAATATTTATAAAATTTTCTTTAATTCAAAAGGAAAGAAATTGGTGCAATATCATATGTTCGCAAAGTTTACAATGTTGAAAAATCATACGAGAATTTTTTCTGAGATTTACGAAAATAGAGAATTCATTAAATCATAGACGATGAAATTCGTCGTTTTAAAAAAAGGTCGAACTTTTAAGATTCTTATAATAAAAACTTTTTTCCCATACATCTGTAAAAAAGGCCACTTTATTTCTATGGAATGCGGGAACAAAAGCCCCTTTTTGGGGTACTCGGAAATCAGCGGGAAATATCAACAAAAACCCTA
>JAPYZL010024700.1:1288-21696 GCA_030522825.1 Platygaster orseoliae | reverse complement strand
GTCTTGATAAGGACTCAAAATGAGTCGAAACGTCGACAAACGATATTAATTTACAATAAATTGACTGGGAAAATCGAAAATAAGGATATCAAAGAATTTTCAGAAATGTTACATTATTGTTAAAAATCTGCATGAATTATTAATAAATAAAATAAATTCGAAAATTTTACACCAAATTCTTATTTTCTCGAAAATTTCTGACCTTTTGAAAATACTGTGTAACGAAATTCTTGCATCCATACTATTTTATTAAAAAAAATTTTCACAATAATAAAATTAATTTCCATGAAATTCTTTTCCATTAATTTTCTTTTTCCACTTTTTTTCTATGATTAAAAAATTGTTTTAAATTTTTTTTAATGAAATTAATAAAATTTAGTCAATTCAGAAAAGTTGATAAACATTACATAAAAAAATATTTCAAAAAATTAATTAACGACATTATAGTTCAAAAAATCAATATTACCATTATTTTTTATGTATAAGAAACTGCACCAGAAAAAAAGATAAATAAATAAAAATTATATTTAAAAAAACACCCAATGCTAAGTCAATTAGCTGAATCATTATTGTGGCAAATTTGCATGATTCCTCAACATTTTTTTTTTAATTTTAATAATTTTCTATGTGACTCAAAGGATTTTCAGCAAAATTTCGAAAATTCCACAAATGTTACATTATTGTTAATTAATCTCAATGGATTATAAGTAAATAAAAATGAATTCGAAAATTTTTTGCCAAATTCTCATTTTCTCAACAATTTCTGACCTCTAAAAATATTGTGTAACCAGAATTAAAAAAAAATAGTTTATGGTTAATTTTTCCGGTTTATTTATTACAATTATAACAAATACAATTATTTATTACTTACAATTTTTTACAATAGTTAATTTTGGCAGTTTTCTTCAGAAAAATTCATAAAATTATTCCCGAATTTCTAAAATTTTCCAAAACTTCTTCAAATGACATTTTAAACATTCCATAAACTACTTTTTAAATTCCAATACCAACAAAACTCTGAAATTTCTATAATTATTGAAATTTAACTGAAAATCCTTCAAATCACGTTGAAAGCTATTAAAATATGAAAATAAAAATTTCAGAAATCATGAAAATTTGCTACAATAATGATTCATTTATTTTAAAAAAAAAGTTCTTGAATCGTTATTTTGTTACGAAAAATTTTCACAGATTTCATTTACAATAATTTTTGTTGTTGCATTTTTTGTTTGAAATGTCTTTAATAAAACTAATAAAATTCAGTAAACTCAGGAAATTTAATAAACATTACATAAAAAAAAAATGTCTAAAAATTAACATAATAGTTTAAGAAATAAATAAAAATTATATTAAAAAAACTTACCCAACGCCAACGAATACAAAACTTGTTCTTCCTTCTCATTCTTATCGTTGCACTCGACCTTCTCGTCCTCTTTCTCGTCTTTCTTGCCATCCTTGTCCTCCTCCTTGGTCCTATCCGTCAACTTGCGATAATGCAAGGAATCACGAGTGACGACCTTCTGCACGAGTTTCCGGACTTGCGCTCGCGACATGTTCAAGCCCAACGTGTAAATCAATTCCTCGATATCCTTATCGAAAATGTAGCCGCAGTGGGTTTGATCGAAATACACAAACGACAGAAGCAAATACGGATCGTGCGTGTACAATTTGGCTTTCTTCTTTTTCCCATCCTTTTCCTTATCTTTTTTTCCGTCCTTCACGGAATCGTCGTCCTGCAACAAAAAATTTTATAAACTTTTATTGACTGTAACTTGGATATTTCTACTAATTAATTTAAAAATGAATTATTTTCAATTTCATTGAATTGCATTTTTTCAAAATCCCACTTTCTCCAACGTTAAAAAAAACTCACCTCCGACTCGTCATCCTCATCATCTTCCTCATCCTCATTCTTCTCTTTTTCTTTCTCTTTTTCCTTCTCCTTTTCCTCGTTTTTACCCTTCCCCTCCTTCTCCTCTTTCTTCTCTTTACCATCATGCTTCTTCTCATCTTTTCTGTCCTCCTTCTTTGTACTCTTCTTATCGTCCTTCTTATCCTCCTTCTTGTCCTTTTTCTTGTCCTCTTCCTTTTCCTTCGGCTTCTCCGGCAAACCGCACAGGGATCGATAAATCCGGAACCCGAAATCCCGCATCAACATTTCGTTGAAGAGCTCGGCGAAGAGCGACACTTCGAAAGAATGTTCCTGAGGAGACAAATCAAACATTCAGGTCAATAAAAAAGAAAAAAAAATGTTTAACCATCAATTAATTCAACAGTAATATTTACTATATACATTCTTATATATTATTTTAATTTCTATATAACAAAGCACAAAATAAAAAAAACAAACAAACAAACTTGAAATTTCCACAAACCTTGGTGTCCTCGGGTCGGTAATCGAGCAATACGCTCAAAGACATGACGGTGCAGTCGAATTTTCCGCTCTTGGCGACGCGCGAGGGGTGAACAATAATGTGAGAAGATTCAGGTAAAGCGTAGCGCTTTTCCAAGGAAGCTTTTTCGCGCTCGTAGCTCTTTTTGCGATCCTCGTCGTGGTCCTTGCTCTCCTTCGACTTCTTCTCCGACTCTTTTACGACGTCCTCCTTCGAAGCTTCCTCCTCTTTCTCGTTTTCCTCGACCTCCTCTTGGCGACCTTCCTCTTTGGCTTGCTCCGACTTGGTCGCCTTCGTCAACCTCGCCGACAACTGGGACTTGAGGCCCTTCGAGCTCAGATTTCGGGCTGCTAGTTCCTGTCGCAGTTCGTTCACCTGCGGGAAATTGAAAGAATTTATATGAACTTGAATTTAAAAAATTAAGAATTTGAATCAACAAACTTGAAAGTTTTAATTCAAAAACTTAAATTCAAAAACTTGAATTTAAAAATTCAAAAACTTGAATTTAAAAATTCAAAAACTTGAATTTAAAAATTCAAAAACTTGAATGTAAAAACTTGAAAATTTAAATTTAGAAACTCAGATCAAAAAACTTGAGACTTTAAGTTTAAACTAGTTTTTACATCGAAATTGATGAGACACGTATTTTTTCTTTTTGCTTTATTTTGAGTTCTTTCGTCGTGGGGAGTTTTTGAAAATTTCGCTCAATACTTGATTTTGCGCTATTGGCGCGTGTTAATTTTTTTTTTTTAAATGCGATAACTTTGCATAAAAATGACGGATCTTGGAAGTTTTTTTTCTGTTTTTAGTTAAAAGGTCCCTCTTGAAGAAAAAAATCTATTGCCTGGACCATTTCATTTGGAATGACCCTAATATAAAATTGTATATGGATATATAAAATATACAGTCTGTGTCTCTTGAAACAATTTACGGAGAAGGTGCATTAGCAGTCCTTAAGCGCTAACGCAAACTGACCTGGAACAGGGTCAAGACGATCCTTATCAAAAAAGGTTTCCGTCAGCGCTTAAGGACTGCTTAAGTGCTTACGCGCTTTCTCCGTAAATCGTTTCAAGAGACACACACTGTATATTATAATCCAATCCTATAATCACAACCTGTATTATAACAAACTTGTGAATATGAAAAAAATCACTTGTAAAGCAAAAGAGAATGAAACATGACCGTATTCTCTCTCTTCGTGCCGATCGCCGACTGCCGACGCGCTCGCGTGCGGCGTACGATTAACCATTTTCAAAGTCCAACAGTTATGCAGTTTACCAACATTTTATGTCGAAAATAGCAGCTCAAGTATATTCAGAAAAACAGTTTTTATTTCCGATATCGATCCGAGATTGACAAGTTTAAAAATTATCCAATCGTTCATCAACGAAAATTGATTTAAACATTAAAAATCAAGTTTTCCGATCGTCAACTAATTTATTCGAAAGCTAAGAGTTTCAACTTCATTTCTGCTAAAGTCGCATTAAAATGTAATTCAGTAGTTCGTAAATAGCGATAATTTGTGCAAAATGCTGCCTAAAAGTTTCATTGTTAATAACTTTTTCTGCAAGAATGCAGATATCGACAAAAAATTTTTTCGAGTTGTTTTTGACCGAAACATCTAGCGATTGAATATAAAAACATTCAATTATAGCGAGCTTTCATTTTTGGGGGTCGATTTGAGACATTCTGGCTCAATGGAAAAAATCTTAACGCAACGCGTTGCGCTGAATGTCGCGAAGAAAATCGCGCGCTCCACTTCAATTCGCTGTGTTTCGCTTATTTATGAAGCTATCGAGTTAACCCTTTTCTTGAATAAAACTCCTCAATTTAAAAACTCGAAAATTCAAATGTGAAAACTTGAATTTAAAAACTTGAAAATTTAAATTTAAAAACTTTGATTTAAAAATGTAAAAGTTTAAATCAAAAAATTAACAATTTTCAATTGAAAAACTTGAAAATTTAAATCTAGAAACTTAAATTCAAAATTTTTTGTTCACAATTTGCTAGTAATCGGACATTTGGACGTGAATTACTAGCGAGCTGTGAATAAAATATCGTACTGTGAGTTTTGGAAATTGCCTATTTTAACGAAACGATTACAGCCCTCGGCTTTGCCTCGGGCTTCAAACTTCCGTTTCGTCGAAACCGACATTTCCAAAACTCGCAGTAATATACTATTAAACTCAAATTTAGGAACCTAAAAAATTATATTTAAAAATTTAAATTTAAATAAACAATAGTTCCAATTAAATGAAAAACATGAACGAAATATCTAATATTCAACCAAAATAATTAAACAATAGTTAATACAACTCTCATAATTCAAACTCACATTCATCGATTTCACATCCAACTCCGAATAATGCGTTGGATCTTTCTTCTCCGTCGCGATTTCCTCCTGAAATCAGAAACGCTCCATAAAAATCCAAAACCGACACTAGAGAAAAAGAAAAACAAAAAAAAAAAACAAGCACAGCCCCTAAAACCAAACACTCAAAAATCCTTTCTCAGCACACTCTTTCTCTCTCTCACACACAATCTTTTTTTTATTCTACCACTCCCCCCATTTTTAAAAAAATATATTTATTTTTTGTTTTGTATTTTTTTTTTTTTTTTTGTACTCTTTCATCTCCATTCAACGACGGCTTCAAGGTACTGCTAGAAAAATTCTTTGTGTCCTGGCTCTGGTGTTGTGTGGTTCGTTTAAAAAAAAAGATGATAAAAAAGCTATCCATATATAAATATATGCATATATCAACAATGTCGTAGAAAAAAACAAAAAAATTGAAGAAAGTTTGAATTCGTAGAGAAATTATGCGAAACCTCAGAAACTCCAGACAGCGCCATTTTCTGAGGTTGGAACGAAAAAGGAAGAGGAAATTTTGGGGGCCTTAAAATCGATAGTGTTTTTTTTACGAATGTTGATGTTATCAATCTTATATTCACAACATTTTTGTTAAAATAAATTTGATAAAAAAATTTCAATTTATTAAAATTATATTTGATAAAAATATTAATTGTTTATAATTTTCCTACAACAAATCATCATTAAAATTAATGAAAAAATTAATAAAAATCATAAAAAATTCCCATTTTATCAGAAACAAAACAAAAATTTCAAATTTAGTCAACACCTAAAAAAACACCATCAATCAAAGAAAAACTTGGACGAAGAAAAGAAACAAGAAGTACAAAAAAAAAGGTAAAAAAGTGTAAGAACAAGAAGAAGAATAAAAGTGGTAATTATTTTATGGGATTGGTTGTGGGCAGTGCCTTTTGGTCGGCGGCGACGTTTTCGTCGGCATCAACCGCAGCGACGGCGGCGTCGGCGGCTTCAGCTTCGGCGCCGCTCTGCTGCTGCTGCTGCGAGGAAGGGGCGACAAAGCGCAGCTGCAACTTTCGCTCCAGTTGTTTCTTATAGCCGAGTTGAAGAACGTCCCATTCCAGGCGGGTCGGTACACAGCGCCAAACATCTGGGAGAAATAGTATGACCGTTTCAACGCGCGAAGGAACCACCCGGCCCGACTTGTGAGTCGTTTCCGAGCGCCTGTAGTAGAGCTCCAGGAAGCGGTACCTGCGCCGCAAGGAAAAAACAAATACCCAAACGTCAACTTTGTTAACCACGACCGGCCTCAGCGTTAATGAACAAAACCAAAAAAAAAAAAAGGAAATTTTTTTTTCAATCCCCGTGACTTGGTTTTCAGGGTTTTTCGAAGAGAAAATCAGGGGTTTAATGGAATTTTTGGTATAAAGTCGTATACTATCTGAGATTTATTGATTTTTGTGGAATCTTACGAATTTTCCCGAAATTTTGGAACTTGGGAATTGGTATTTAGAAATGGAGATTATTCTAAACATGAAAGTCTTTGAAATTTTCCATTTCTTTTTCTAGGATTCTAGAACTTTTTTGAATTTCTAGAATTAATTATAACTATAACTAATCATGATATCAACATTTTTTTGCACTCTCATTGACGTTTTCAGAGTTACTTACGATTTCATCTATACAAGATACACTTTTTTTTGTTCTCTGAACATTTTATTAATGTTCTGCAGTTTTCCAATCTCATGTAATTTTCATAATTTTTCGCAGTCCTCAAATTTCATCGAAATTTCTTGATATACAAATTTTTCTGATTTTCTAGAATTACGAACAATCTTTTAAACTTTCTGTTTTTCAGTTTTACATAATTTTACATACTTTTGTTCATTTTTAGAATTGTCGTCAATATTGCAGTTTCTGCTATTTAACAAAATTTTTCTTAATTTACGAAGTATATCATTTTCCGAAATTCTACAACTTTCTTGAATATCTTCAATTATTTATAATTATAAATAAAATTTTATATTTTCGCTGACGTTTTCAGAATTACTTACGATTTTCTTTATTCAAGATCAAATTTTTTTTGTCTCCTAAAAATTTTATTAATGTTATGCAGTTTTCCAATTTATAATTTTCATAATTTTCCGCAGTCCTCAAATTTCATTGAAATTTCTTGAAATCGTACAAATTTTTTTGATTTTCTAGAATTACCGACGATTCTCTAAATGTTCTGTTTTTCAGTTTTGCATAATTGTACAAATTCGCTAATTTGTAAGATTTTTGTGAATATAACAAATTCTATTATTTAACAGAATTTTTAGAACTTTTCTTAATTAACAAAATATATCATTTTCCGGATTTCTGCAACTTTCTTGAATTTCTACCATTTATAATTATAAATATTCGTGATATAAAATTTTTTTACACTCTTATTTACGTTTATATAATTACTTACGATTTCATCTATACAAGATAAAAATTTTTTTTTGTTTCCTAAAATTTTTATTAGTATTCTAGTTTACCAATTTCACGTAATTTTCATAATTTTCTGCAGCCTTAAATTTAATCAAAATTTCTCGAAATCATACAAATTTTTATGATTTTTTAGAATTACGAACAATTTTCTGAATTTCCTGTTTTTTAGTTTCGCAAAATTTTACAAATTTGTCAATTTTTAGAATTTTCGTAAATATTAAAATTCCCGTTATTAAACAGAATTTTTATTTTAGAGTTTTTCTTAGTTTACAAAATATATCACTTTTCAAAATCCCAGAAATTACTCGAATTTCTACAATTTTTAATAATTGTAAGTATGATATAAAAATTTTGACATTCTTCTTGACGTTTTCAGAATTACTTACGATTTCATCTATATAAAATAAAACTGTTTGTTTGTTTCCTAAAAATTTTATTAGTGTTCTACAGTTCCAATTTCATGTAATTTTCATAATTTTCCGCAGTCCTCGAATTTTATCAAAATTTCTTGAAATCATACAAATTTTCTGATTTTCTAGAATTTTGAACAGTCCTCTAAAATTCTTGTTTTTTAGTTTCGCAAGATTTTATAAATTCGTTAATTTTTAGAATTTTTGTGAATATAACAGATTCCGATATGTAACAAAATTCATAGAATTTTTCTTACTTTACAAGATATTTCATTTTCCAAAATCCTAAAAATTTTTCGAATTTTTATAATTATTTATAATCTTGAAAATATTGAATTTTTATAACAATTCATAAAATTAAACAACTTTCAGACGGTTATTGACGTTTTCAGAACGAGATAAAACTTTTAAAAATTTTTCTACAAATTTAATTTTATTCCCCATTTTTCAACATTACGAAAATTTCATGATTTTCCTCAGAACTTTATTTATATCTCTCAAATCATCATTTTCCAAAATTCTACAAATTTCTTGAATTTCTACAATTATTTATAATATTGAAAATAATGAATTTGTATAACATCACATAAAATTAAACAACTTTTAGACTGTTATTGAAGTGTTCAGAACAAGATACAACTTTTTTAAATTTTTCTACAAATTTTAATTTCATTCTACATTTTTTAACTTTCCAGAATTCCCAGAATTTTCCTCAAATCCTTAATTGTATCTCAAAAATCAACATTTTTCGAAATTCTACATATTTCTTAAAGTTCTACAATTATTCATAATCTTCAAAATATTGCATTTTTTTAACTCATACAATTAAATAACTTTCAGACTGTTATTCATGTTTTTAGAACAAGATAAAACTTTTTTAATTTTTCTACAAATTTTAATATTATTCTACATTTTTTTATTTTACGAAATTTTCATAATTTACAGCAGACCTTTAATTATATTTTTCAAATAATTATTTTTCCAAATTCTCCATATTTTTTGAATTTCTACGATTATTTATCATTTTCAATATATTGAATTTTTATAACAACTCATAATATTAAACAACTTTTAGACTGTTATTCAAGTGTTCAGAACAAGATAAAACTTCTTTAATTTTTTCTACAAATTTTAATTTCATTCTACATTTTTTACTTTTCCGCAATTCCCAGAATTTTCCTCAAATCTTTAATTGTATCTCAAAAATCATCATTTTACAAAATTCTACATATTTCTTAAATTTCTACAATTATTCATAATCTTAAAAATATTGAATTTTTATAACTCATACAATTAAATAACTTTTAGACTGTTATTAATGTTTTCAGAACAAGGTTAAACTTTTTTAAATTTTTTCACAAATTTTAATTTTATTCTACATTTTTTATTTCACGAAATTTTCATAATTTTCCGCAGACCTTTTACTGCATCTCTCAAATCATCATTTTTCGAAATTTTACACATTCTTCGAATTTGTACAATTATTTGTAATCTTGAAAATATTGAATTTTTATAACAACTCATAATATTAAACAACTTTCAGGCTATTACTAACGTTTTCAGAACAATATATAACTTTTTTTAATTTTTCTACAAATTTTAATTTCATTCTCCATTTTTCAACTTTCCAGAATTTCCACAATTTCCCTCAGACCTTCAATTATATCTCTCAAATCATCATTTTCCAAAATTCCACAACTTTCTTGAATTTCTACAATTATTCATCATCTTAAACATATTTTACATTTCCAACTATTCGTAAATGTATTCACGATCTCCCTACAAAATAAAACGCATTTTCCAATTCCCAACCAAATTTTTTCAATTTTACAGAATCATTAACTTTGTACAATAAACTTATTATTCCCACAATTCAAATAAACATTACAATTAATAATAAAATAATAATAATAATAATAATAAAATAAACTCTAAAAATTTCACCTCTTCTCAAAAAAATCTCCAAAATCCTCCCAAAAAATTCCGAATTTCTCCCTCGAAAAACCCTGACACCTTTTTTTTTACTCACGAACACGCTTACTCTAAAACAAAGCGACGCAGCAACAAAACCAACAAAAACCCCCCCAAAAAAATAAAAAAAAGTGTCAACTTTCCCCCATGTCAGTCAACACTGACAGTTTTGTTGTTTTCACAGTTGGCGCCACTGCTTCAAAGAAAAATTTCATAACTCGTCATTCCAACAAACTCGTTTTCCCATTAATAAAATTCGTTTTTTTTTTAAACGAATTTAATAAACTTTCAATAAAAAATATCAACCACGAATTTATCTGAGTGCACGTTTTCGACAGCTCGGCCGTTGATCCTCGTTGATTCGGAAAATCTCCTCCTCCAAAATCCTCGCAACCAACAAACTTACCATCTATTCAACTTCCATAAATTCAAAATTCATTTTTATATATTATATATAATATTATATATTATTTATAATATATATATATATATTACATGTACCTATATATATAAAATATCGATTAAATTCAAATGCAGAGAAATAACAACTTGACTCAAAAATATTTTCAAAATTTAAAAAAGCAAAGAATTTGGACTTCATTGAATAAAAATGTTGAGGTTCATACCACTGAGTGCAATTGGAAAGATCGATGCCAGTGAGGGCTTTGCAGGTCCTGATGGCGGTTCGTATGAGAACCGACGGATCCTTTTCCGGATTGGCGCCATCCAAAGACGGACTCCAAGGACCGCCAATGGCCATTGTCTCGTTTTTGCCCCTCAAGCCCACCAGGAAATTGATGAGTCGCGTCGGGTGGATGTAATCGCGTTCCGGATCACGGTCTTCGGTCACTCCGCAGCAGCGCTTGTAAATCTCCTCCATTGCGGGCATCGATATCAACATCACCTTAAATGTCAAACCTTTTGAAGTGAAACTTTTTAACCGGCGCCTGGGGGGGGGGGGGTGGTGGTGAAAAGCGTTATGTGATGTGATGTGATCGGGTGGACCTTTATCGAGGTTCCAGTGTGAAGTGACCCCTATATGTCTTATATCGAGGTTCCAGTGTAAAGTCAGTCCTATATTCGTCTTTTATCGAGGTTCCAGTGTCAAGTGGGACATACAGGGTGTCCCAAAGTCAGCAATCAATATTTCAGGGTTTTATAGTTCGTGAAATTCTAAGACGATTTTCCTTTTGCCATTTTTGGAAATTCGCAAAATTAAAAAAGTTATTCAAGTTTGAAATTTAAACAATAAATTCACTTTTTCGAAGAGTGGGGATAAAAACCACGGACCAAACTTTACCCAAATTTTCTTCATATTTTTCTGAATTGAAAAGTTCTTTGCCACTTTTCACAAAACTAAAAATCAAAAAAGATATTCTAGTTAGAAGTTTCGACCAATCAGATTTCTCAGATTTCAAACTTGAATAACTTTTTTGATTTTGAGTTTTGTGAAAAGTGGCAAAGGACTTTTCAATTCAGAAAAATATGAAGAAAATTTGGGTAAAGTTTGGTCCGTGGTTTTTATTCCCACTCTTCGAAAAAGTGCATTTATTGTTTAAATTTCAAACTTGAATAACTTTTTTAATTTTCCGAATTTCCAAAAATGGCAAAGGGAAAATCGTCTTAGAATTTCACAAACTATAAAACCCTGAAATATTGATTGCTGACTTTGGGACACCCTGTATATCGAGGTTCCAGTGTAAAGTTGGACCTATATGTCTTATATCGTGGTTCCAGTGTAAAGTTTTTTAAAATGTGTCATTCAATCTTAATAAGTTTTTTTTTTTTTAATACCAAAAAACAATTTGTAGCATTTATTGAATAGCCCCAAAATTCAAATTATTCATAATCTTTGATCCTTTATTAGCAAATAAATTATTGAAAATAAAGTAAATGGAGGAAAAATTTATTTGGAAGATGTAACTTAAATGTACTCAAATGAAAATTTAATATTTAATAAAAATAAAAATTTTTGGAGTTTGAATAATTGTGAGTTTTGGGTTTGAAAACGTGAATTTTTTAAATGTGAAATTGTAATGTTTATTTGAATTGTGGAAATAATAACTTTATTGTACGAAGTTATTAGTTCTGTAAAATTTGAGAAATTTGGTTGGGAGTGAGAAAATGTTTTATTTTGTAGGGAGATCGTGAATATATTTATGAATAGTTGGAAAAGTAAAATATGTTTAAGATGATAAATAATTGTAGAGATTCAAAAAATTTGTAGAATTGTGGAAAATGATGATTTGAGAGATATAATTAAAGGTCTGAGGAAAATTGTAAAAATTCTAGAAAGTCAAATAATTGAGGTTGAAATTAAAATTTGTAGAAAAATACAAAAAAGTTTAATCTTGTTCTGAAAACGTTAATAACAGTCTAAAAGTTATGTTATGTTACATATGAGTTATAAACATTCAATATTTTGAAGATTATAAATAATTGTAGAAATTCAAGAAATAATTATGTAGAATTTCAAAAAACGATAATTTGAGAGAAATGATTAAAGATCTGAGGAAAATTTTAGAAAATTAGAAAATGTAGAATAATATTAATTTGTAGAAAAATTAAAAAAATTTCTACCTTGTTCTGAAAACGTTAATAACATTCAGAAAGTTGTTAAATATTACGAGTTGTTATAAAAATGCAATATTTTGAAGATTATAAATAATTGTAGAAATTCGAAGAAAGTGTAAAATTTTGAAAAATGATTATTTGAAAGATATAATTAAAGATCTGAGGAAAATTGTGAAAATTTCAGAATAGAAAAAAAATGTAGATTATATTAAAAGTTGTAGAAAAATTTTAAAAAGTTTTATCTCGTTCTGAAAACATCAATAAAAGTCTAAAAGTTGTTTAATTTTATGTGAAGTTATAAAAATTCGATATTTTCAAGATTATAAATAATTTTAGAAATTCAAGAAATTTGTAGAATTTTGAAAAATGATGATTGGAGAGATATAAATAAAGTTTTGAACAAAACCACGAAAATTTTGTAAAGTTAAAAAATGGAGAACAAAGTTAAAACTTTTAAAAAAATTTAAAAAAGTTTTATCTTGTTCTGAAAACGTCAATAACAGTCTGAAAGTTATTTAGTATTACGAGTTGTTATAAAAATGCAAATTTTGAAGATTATAATTAATTATAGAAATTCAAGAAATATGTAGAATTTCGAAAAATGATGATTTGAGAGATATAATTAAAGATCTGAGGAAAATTTTAGAAAATTAGAAAATGTAGAATAATATTAAAATTTGTAGACAAATTTAAAAAAGTTCTATCTCGTTCTAAAAACGTCAATAACAGTCTAAAAGTTGTTTAATTTTATATGAAGTTATAAAAATTGTAGAAATTCAAGAAATTTGTAGAATTTTGGAAAATGATAATTTGAGAGATATAAATAAAGTTTTAGGAAAAATCATGAAAATTTCGTAAAGTTAAAAAATGGAGAATAAAATTAAAATTTTTTTTCTTGTTCTGAAAACGTTAATAACAGTCTGAAAATTGTTTAATTTTATGAGTTGTTATAAAAATTCAATATTTCTAAGATTATAAATAATTATAGAAATTTGAAAAAATTTTTGGATTTTGGGAAATGATATATTTCGTTAGTTAAGAGAAATTCCAAAAATTCTGTGAAATAACGGAAACTGTAATATTCACAAAAATCCTAAAAATTAACAAATTTGTTACATTATGCGAAACTGAAAAACAAGAAATTTATCGGATCGTAGGTAATTCTAGAAAGTCAGAAAAATTTGTATGATTTCAAGAAATTTTGATAAAATTTGATGACTGCGGAAAATTATGACAATTACGTGAAATTAGAAAACTGTAGAACACTAATAAAATTTTTAGGAAACGAAAAAAAATTTTTATTTTGTATAGATGAAGACCTGGAAGTCAAAATCGGCTAACCCTCAACTGTCATAAGGCTACCCTCAACTGTCATAAGGCTCATTTGTTCTCCTAAAGTTTCAAGAAATGAGCTTTATGACAGTTGAGGGTTAGCCGATTTTGACTTCCAGGTCTTCAGCTGATATCGTAAATAATTCTAAAAGCGTCATTGAGAATGTAAAATTTTTTTATATTATACTTATAATTATGAATATTTGTAGAAATTCGAGTGATTTGTGGGATTTCAAAAAGAGACATATTACGTTAATTAAGAATAATTCTAAAAACTCTGTTCAATAACGAAACTGTAATATTCACAAAAATCCTAAAAATTAACAAATTTGTACAATGATGCGAAAATGGAAAACAAGAAATTTAGAGGATTGTTCGTAATTCTATAAAATCAGAAAATTTGCATGATTTGAAAAAAATGTCGATTAAATTTCAGGATTGCGGAAAATTATGAAAATTTAGTAAAATTGGAAAACTGCAAAACACTAATAAAATTTTTAGAAAACAAAAAAAATTTTATCTTGTATAGATGATATCGTAATTAGTTCTGAAAATGTCAATAAGAATGTAAAAATTTTTATATCATAGTTATAATTATAAATAATTGTAGAATTTCCAGTAATTTGTGGGCTTTTGGAAAATGATATTATATTTCGTTAACTAAAAAAAATTCCGAAAATTCTGTATAATAACTGAAACTACAATATTCACGAAAATCCTTAAAATTAACAAGTTTGTTAAATTATGCGAAACTGAAAAACAGGAAATTTAGAGGACTGTTCATTATTCTAGAAAATCAGAAAATTTGTATGATTTAAAAAAATATAGATGAAATTTGAGGACTGCGGAAAATCATGAAAATTACGTGAAATTGAAGAAGTGCAGAACACTAATAAAATTTTAAGGAAACAAAAAAAAAACTTTATCTTGTATAGATGAATACATAGATAATTCTGAAAACGCCAATGACAGCGTAAAAAAATTTTCATATCAGGAATAGATATAATTATAAATAACTGTAGAAATCCAAGAAAGTTCTAGAATCCCAGAAAATTAAATTGAAGATTTCAAAGACTTTCAAATAATAATTTCCACTTATAAACACCAATTCACATGTTCCAACACTTCGAAAAAATTCATAAAACTCCATAAACCACCAATAAATTCCCAAAAACTCAAACTATATACGATTTCACATAATCACTCTACTATTTCTTCTATTCTTTTCAACGATCATCACAAATATTTAACATTTACCAAAGAACCATAAATAATAATAATCATTTTACATACAAAGAAATAAAAATTCCAGACACATCACATAATCCCTAAAAAACCTTAATTTCCTATATACTTCAAAATTTCAATACAACCAAACTCAATCATTTCAATAACCACCAAAAAAAACCACACTCACTTTAGCAGAAAACAGATAATCCGCGTCAGGTGGCTCTAAAACAGCATTATTTTCAACCGAAGGATCCACATCTTTGTGCATCACGTGAAACGAGCACGGCTTGTTCAAAGTGAACGGCAAATGAGGCGGAAAAGCGTCGACCCATCTGAAGTTGGTAGAAAAAAAGTCGCTCGGAATGTACATGTTTTGGTACCTTCTCTTGATTTCCAAAACATCTGCCTCGGGCCTGCAAACAAAAAACCATTTTTTTTTATAAAAGTAGGGGTTTGGGAGGCGTAGCCCCAGCGGTGGGGTCCCCGGGGCGGAGCCCCCTTATAACCTAGATTTTTCTATGAAAATACTCACAAATCTAAAGCAAGTTTTGGTATCTGGAGCAAACCATTTTTTTAAAGGGGGGAGGGGTTTGGGAGGCGTAGCCCTACCGGTGGGGTTCTCGGGGCAGAGCCCCCTAATAACTGTGGATTTTTGTATGAAAATACTCACAAATCTAAAGCAATTTTTGGTATTTGGACCATGTATCGTGGCACGACTCTGGTCCTTCTGCGAGGTCTCGGCGACTTGCTTCTCCTCGTGCGCGAGGGACTGCGATCCTCTTTTTTTTCTCGCTCCCTCCTCTCGTCTCGGCGTCTTTTCCTCTCGATTTCGTCGTCCTCGACTCTTCGCTCGCGCGGAGATCGCTCCCTCGTTCTCTTGGCGTTTCTATTTTGCGGCACAACGACGTTGGCGTTGCTCGGTGCAAATCTAGAATCAAATCAATAAAAGTGTCATTACGGTTTCTTTTAATTAAAATTTTTACACAAACTTACCGATTGTTAGCACTTTCATTGGGAGGAGGCACTGCGTTATAATTCCCAGAAGGTCGTGAAATCTGCTGTTGCTGACGATTCGACTGGTTGTTCTGCTGCTGAATATTCTGATTTCCAGTACTATTACCAGCCAATACTTGTATCCTCGTCGCGTTCCACTTGAATGGCATCGACGGATTGAAAGTCGCTTCCACGAGTACTCGATCCCCCACTGCAGGATTCGACCCTTTTACGCAAACACTGAAACAAATCCAAAAATCACATTATTCTCCCAAATCTGGAAAACTCTTCCAACTTATTTCATAAAAATATTCAATACTCAATATTTAATAAAATATCTAACTTATTTCATATAAATATTCAATATTAAATATTCATTATCGAATATTCAATATTCAATATTTAATATTCAATATTTGATATTCAATATTGAATAAAAATATCTAACTTTATTCATAAAAATATTCAATTTTCAAAATTTTTTATTCAGTATTTAATAAAAGTATCTAACTTATTTCATAAAAATAATATCCCGAAAAGTTCGGGAATCTCAAAAAGTTTTGAAATCCCGAAAAATTTGAGAATTTAAAAAAGATCGGAAATCTCCAAAACTCTTAATCTGGTATTTTGAAAAGTTCGAAAATCCAGTGAAAATCCAAGATTCGGAAAAGTTCACAAAATTTTAGAGCATTCGGAAAACTCAAAAATTGTGAGTCCCAAAAAATAAAAACCTTGAAAAATTGGGTGATTTGAAAAATTTAGGAATTCTTTTATAGAAATATTGAAAATATATGTATAAAAATACTAGAAAGCGCTTCAAAATTTTATCAATTATTAAAAAAATACCAAAATTTATAATATGACTCTGAATTTTAAAAAAATGATTGATAGTTTTCAATTCGTGTTTATTAATTTTGGAATTATAATAATTGTCTCATCAATTTAAAATTATGACGAGAAAAATTCTTTATTCAAAAATACATTATTATACATTAATAATATTATATATTAATAATAATCCAAAACTAACAATAATTCTAGTTTCAATAAATTTTTTTTTTCAACAAGACTATAATAATAAATTTTGGCAAGGATAACATACAATTTCAAAATTTTTAAAATTGTTTCAATGTAGTGATGAAAAAGAAAAACTAAAGTTTACAGAAATTCTAAGAATATAAATAAATCAAATTCTGGAAAACTGTAAATAAAGCAATAAATATTTTGAACTATAAAAACTCTGAAGAAATAATAAAAGTAGTAGAATTCTATGAAAGAAGTATTTTTTGAAAAGTCTGAACGAATACCTATGTAAGAAAATTTGGAATTCTAGGGCATCAAATTGTAAGAAGCTTATATAGAAATTTATAGAAATGTTACAAATCTATAAAAATACTAGAAAATGTTTCAAAATCTTATAAATTATTTAAAAAATACGAAAATACGAGAATTTATATGAGTCTGAATTCTATAAAAATGATTGATACAGTTTTCAATTTGTGATTATTAATTTTGGAATTGTTACCTAAAAAAAATTATTATATTATTATTATATATTATAATATAATAAATTATTGTCTTGAAAAAAATTATTGTTTGGTATTATTTTTACTATAATTAATAAAGTAAAAATACTAGAAAACACTTCAAAATTTTATAAATTATTTTTAAAAAAGTACAAGAAATCTATAAAATCACTGAAAATTAATCAAAATTTAGATTCTAGAGTATCGAATTCCAGAAATTATATAGAAACCTACAAAAATACTGAAAATCTATATAAATACAAAAAAATCCTTTCATTAAACTAACAGTGTTTAGCTTTCGATGCCCTTTATTGCATCCTCTTCAGAACATTATAAAATACGTTAAATTCTCCTTATAAAAACAGACATGATCGTCGACAATGAATTTTCTACAACTATCCTCTTTCTTTGCATCTCGTAAAATCACAGAAATAAAAATCTCAAAATTCTCAAAATATTCTGAAAACAAAAATCTCAAAATCTCAAAATAAAATCTCAAAATCTTTGAATTTTTACTAAGTGACACATAGTTATTTTTCGTTCTGTGATTTGTTGAATTGTAACTCCTCATAATTTTTACGAGATGCAAAGAAAGAGGATAGTTGTAGAAAATTCATTGTCGACGATCATGTCTGTTTTTATAAGGAGAATGTAACTTATTTTATAATGTTCTGAAGAGGATGCAATAAAGGGCATCGAAAGCTAAGCACTCCAGAAACTTGTGAATGATTTATTTGGTTCAGAGATATCGCTGTTGGTTTAATGAAAATTTCTTCGCCGAACGATTTCTACGTTTATTTGAAAATCCTTTCAAGTTTCATAACTACCAAAAAAATGCAACGAATACTACAAGTCTTTAAAAGTCTAAAAACTACACATTTTTTATATAAAAAATTAATGAGACTTTGAATAAGTTAAAATATGTCAAAATAATTTAGTGTTTCTATATTATGTAGGAGTTGAAAAACATTGTGAATCCTGAAAGACATCAAAACTCTGAAGAATTATTTATTTTTAAGATAGCATACTTGTTATTGTTCAAGCACCGACGTATACTAATTTTATTATTTTTAAATTTTGAAAATTTTTGCATTCGTGAAAGTTTTTTATGAAAAATTTTATTATATATTTATTAAATTTTAAATATTGTTATATATTAAACATTAATAATAAATATAAAGGCTTTTTTTTATTGCTTCTAAATCATGCTTTTAAGGCCTTAAAACATGATAAACTCTGCTTTCTTCCCAAAAATTTCCTCAAATTTCTTACATTCACACTCCCAAAAAAATTCTCAAACAAAAATCTCATTCTAAAAATTTCCATTAAAATCATCTTTTTTCTTGTACAAACCTTGTTTGGAAAAAAACATCATCATCCACAAAACCAAAATTGTCGTGGACTTTGGTAACGATGCCTGTAAAAACTCGCTGTTTATGGGTCGAGGCAGGAACGTTTTGCTGAACCTGTTGTTGAACGCTCGTTACGGATTGCTGAAAAGCATTGGTGTTCAAGGTCCTCGGCGTTGGATACGTCACGGCTGTTACTTGCGGGTACAGCTGACCAGTTATTCCCTGTGGCATGTTGGAACCCAAAGTTGCCATCGACGCCATCGTCAAGTTTTGCTAAACAACAATAAAATTGAGTTGAATGAAATGAAGATGTAAAAATGTACTTTTCATTTTTTACATTATTAGTATAGTTATTGCGTCATAATCGCACTGCTTCACTTTACAAAAAAGTGAAAATTTGGTGGCTACACCAAATTTTTTTCTCAAATGCAAATAATTGTGGAAATCCTCTAGATTTAGATATTATTTAAATATAATCTTTTTATTATCAGATGTTTTGGTAAGAACTCTAGAGATGTTGATTTTTTTTCAAAAAAATCGTTTTCGATATAATCGATTTTAATGAAACAATCGTTTTGGACATTGATTTTTTTTTAAAGAAAAAATCGATAATATCAAAAACTGATACTTTTATAAAAAAGTCGATTTTTTAACGATAATCGTGAATATTAGATGCCTAATCATAAAATCAATTTTTTAAAATACCAATTCTTATTATCGATAGCTAAAAAAAAAGTAGTCCTGGTAAGTAAAAAAAAGGCAAACATTAGATTGTCAGATATAGGGAATTCTGGGAAATTCTAGGGAACTCGTAGGGAAACCTGGAGAATTCTAGGATACTCAGGGAAATCTGGGGAATTCTAGGGAACTCATAGGAAAAGCTGGGGAATTCTGGGAAATTCTAGGGAAACCGGGAAAAAAAATTGATAGAAAATCAACATCCCTAGAACTCTGATTTTCTATACAAACAATTTAATAATTGATGATAAGTTTAATAAATTAAACTTAACTCAGAGGTAGGTCTATCATATTTTTTCATATTTTTAATCCAACTTGAATTGATATTTTTAATATTTATAATCAATATCATTTTTTTTCTATAATAGACCATATTTTTAATACAAAATTTTTGTCATTTTCATTGTGAATCAATGCAAAATGTGGCATAAATAAATAAATAAATAAAATAATAAATAAATAATCATAACATATTTTTGGTTTTACATTGTTTTAATATTTGTTAGTATGATATTTATTCTTTTTTTTTCAAACTTGTTAATTTGTTTTTTATTGTAAAATAATTTAAAAATTGAATAAATAAATAAATTATTGGATCGAATAAATGGAATAATTTACTGAATTGAATAAAATAAAAAAAAATTGAACAATAAAAAAAATAAAGTGAATTCGGAAACTTTTTTTACCTGTTGTAAGCCCAAGCCTTGAGGATAAACTTGTTGGGTTTGCTGTTGGTATTGAACCATCGGCTGACCTCCCATGGTTCCCATTGCTTGGCCTAACATTTGTTGTTGTATGTTTTGGATTCCTTGACCTTGAAACAATAGAAAATTCAAAATTATAAGAATGCTGGATTTATTTATTCAATTTTTTGGTTAATTTTATTATTGCATTCTACAAAAACATTTTTAAATATTTCATGAAAAGTTATAAAAGATAATCATAAAGGTCATCATTTTGAATTTCATTAATTTTCATTATAACTGACAAATTTTTTATGCAGGTATTATTTTTAAAATTCATGGAAAATCTAAGAATACACTTTTTCAACATTTTTATTGCGTTAACAAATCTTAAATGACGAAATT